>OMKL01090069.1:0-10560 GCA_900302295.1 Parasudis fraserbrunneri | reverse complement strand
CCTTTTTTAAAAAAAAAAAAAAAATTTTTTTTTTTTTTTTTTTTTTTTTTTTTTTTTTTAAATCTTGATTATCTTGTTTTCATAATTGTTGGAAGCCAAAATCGTAAATAAAATTTAAAATAACATCCGATTAAGCCGGGCCCTTGTACCTGGGCGTGATACATTCCACTAGCGCCACTGACGGCACGTCTGAACATGCAAAGGTTTCCCACAACTGTGTGAAAATGCACACAACTGACAAATCCGTTTAACTCAATTTTGACAAACGACCGATGGCAACCACTCCGGTCTGTGCGTCGTCTATACAACCGACGATCGGTCTGAATTTCTGGGAGGTCTGCGGCCCGTGTAGAACACGAGTATAAACACAAGCCTATGTGTGTGGCCCAGCGCTGAGACGTTTAGGCATGAAAACCACAGAAACACAAGCCAGGCGTCGGTATGGGCTTTCCCGCCGTTGGTGTCGGGGTCCGCCGTCGTGAAAATGGGGTCCCCAGAAAAGACTTTGGATCAAACTAAATTGACTGTAATGATATCGGATTGTTATTGTGAAATTAAAAACAACTGCCAATGTTTTTTTTTTTTTACCACACAGAAGCCACTGTGAAAGCCATGCGGCCATAAAAGCCTATATACATAGTTGTCATTGATGAGTTCACAACAAGGGCTCACAATGCATTTCTTTCTACAGTTTTATTTGTTTATTTTACGGTTTTAATCTGTTTTCTACCATCCCACTATTCCCATTATTTTACTGTCTCAAGCTCACAAAAGCTGGATTTTCCGTTCCCGAGGAATAAAACACTGTTCATGCACTCTAATCAGTATGATGTGAACACATGATTTTCAATTTAAATGTTGGGGTCAGGAGTTTTCTGACCTCAATATGTAGCCAACTGCCAGAAGATAAGTGTCTACGCTCCATAGTCCAGAGGGACATTTTAAAGGGAATCGTCACTTTTCAGCCTAGCTGCAAAGCTGAAACTCGTCATAGTTTTCACCGAAAAGTTGTTCATAAACCCATCCCTTACTTTAACAGAAATAAACGTATGCATGTCCTTCCCGGCTATGGGATGTAGACACTACCCGGCCAGAACTTGTGTGAGTAAAACTGCCAGTTTGTCACAACATCACAACACGATATGATTTCTTCGTATTCAACCGCAGGCATCTTGGTCACAAACAACAAAGGGTATTACCATTAAATGACAACCGTGGCCAATGAGCTTGTGGCACTGTGCCATATTGTAGGGCAAAAAGAAATGTCACGAGAACGCCATGAATACCAACCTGCCCTGCGGGAGCAGGATGTTGTTGACGCCGCCCAGCTTGACGTTGATCTTCAGGCAGAGGTTGGAGAGGGTCTGGGGCGTGGTCTTCTGAACGTTCTTCACCTGGACACACTGGGTGGCCATGCCCAGCACGGTGTCCCCAACACGCTTCACCTCAGCTGGATTACAAACACCGGAATGTTAAAGTTCGGGAAGTGTGAATGAATGAATGATCGTTGCATCTATAGAGTGCTTTTCTAGATACTCAAAAGTAGGTAGGGCTCGGCGATATGGCCAAAATATCATATATCATGATATTTTTCTTAGTTCGACGGTATAGTTTTTCAGTACAAATTACAATGTAATATATCTTTTTTATGTCTTTATTTTGTAATTCAGTTGTATGTTTTTTAATAACTTGAAACTATACAGTATATAGGCCTTTTTTATTTTTACGATATGCATACATCGTGGACGATGGTCCTGTAAAAATCCATACACTCGCATGGATTTTCAAAGGAACAGTCATCGGCCATTGTCAACAAATCGATCGGTTGGGAGTTACCGGATTGTGCCAAACCGGCAGCGTCTAGATTCCTCACCGTAGACGGGCGTCTTCCCGGGCAGAATGACCACTACCAGCTGCAGGCCCTGGTAGGTGTACTTCAGGTGCTTGAACATGGGCTCCACGCTGTCGGCTCCCTGGGCGTACTTGCAGAAGCACGGCTGACCCTGGATGGGCATCCCCGCGTCCCGCGAGATCTTCCGCAGCTGGTCCGTGAACGCTCTGAAAAAAACGGGACGGGCACAACGTTGGGAGAACTGTCAACCGAAACCCGCGGGGCGATAGAGGAGAGAAACTCGTATCGCGATAATCATCTGGAAACGTTTCCCGACATCGAGATATGAATCACGATATCGGTTCTCGAATGCAAAAATCACAAGATAAATCATCCAATCGCTGTTCATTGCACTGAACTGCATGACGATGTAAAATATGATATCAAACTAAAACTCTTGTTTGGGTAGATTAGACTTGCGTTGAATGAATTTCAAATACTTGAATTCTGAATGATTTAATTTGCATGTATGCTAAAGACAACGGACTGGCACATGATGGTTAAAGTTGAGCTCAGGAACAATTCAATTATTGAAAATATCTGAATCACATTTCAGGCAAAAGTCTCACATACTGTATCCTCGGTATAAACACGACGCTACGGTCATCGGCGCGGCGTGACGCTTACTTGAGCAGGAGTTCGGTGCACTGTCTTTGTGGGGCGAAGCAGGCGATGGCCCACACTTTGATCTCGATGCCGGTGTGGAACTGCTTGTTCCTCATGTCCCATACTCCCTGGATCGGCGTGGCTATTGCTTTGTTCTGTGAATGAGAAAAACAGCAGGGTTAAACCCGACAGGGCACAGTGTCCGATTCACTCAAAGAGGAAACAGCATGTAACTTTGAATGGAACTTTTAAGCGGTATCACGGTCATAAAACACCAGCAGTGTAAATAAAATGGTGGAATTCACTTTCTTCAACTGAATTCTATTTAAAAACGAGACTGGGCTGGGAAAATCAGGATGTTCTCGAGAATTTAACTGACTCCCAACGTCATGACCGTAGAAATTTTTATTTAAAAAAACACCAATTCAAGTATCAAAATTCGGAAAATTATGAATTTGTGGAAGTGTAAATCATCTTCGTAACTAGAATCACATAACTCATATGATCCAAGTAACTTTATGGCGCAGTTGTTTTCTTGCTACAGAATGAATGCAGGACAATGAGCAGATGATCAATTCACTTCCACATCTCAAAGCACGAAACCTACAGAGTCAGGTAATCATGAGTTACAACAGTGTGTTCTGCCTGTTCATTGTGATTGTTTTAGTTTCTGAGGTGGTATTTTTACAGTTTAAAAAAAATAAAGAAAAAAGTTTTAAGTGAACACGTGCTTCCGCATTCCTACCAACCCAGACGCCAAGCAACCAATAAGACGGAGGATGTGGGTAAAGCAAATACACTGCAGATACCGGAGATCAACCTTACCCTGCCTCCGTAGAGAATGGAAGGTGCCTGGAGGACTCTGCCGTTCACTTCCGTCATCTCATCCCTCACCATCACCCCGAACTCGCGAACGTAAGGGTCAGTGTTAAAGTTGGCACTTCTCATCTGGAAAAACACAACAGACGAAAGACGAAGGGGTTAATATCCAAAATCAGTCGTGGCATCTTTACATGCAGTTCAGAGAGGAGATTGAATTACAGCCTCCGTTCTGCGGGTCCATCGTGGTAAGGGTACGGTAAACCTGCCCCTAAATGCGGTTTAGCCAATCCGATTTGTCGCAAGGTGGGCGTCTTTCCGGTCTACCATAAAAGTACATGGCACTGGGGTTTTGGTTTTTTTTATTTATTAGCATCGTGCTAAACGTGCCAGTGAAAGTCAATGAGGGGCATGAAAATTGCTAACGCCCCCCCGTTGAGTTTCACGAGCATGCTTTAGCATGATGTAATCAAATTCCAATATATCAAAAACCAAAACAGAGGTGAAAGTGCTTTTTAGGGTAAGTGAAATGCTTGTATTTGTGACAAATCAGATTCTCTTTGACCCCTTTAATTTTGACACCATGGTCCAAGTATCTCATGGATTTGGACCAGTGTTTCGCATAACCATTGAATAGATAGGTTAGAGTCTAACTAACCCTTAGACCACCTTGTCTAGAGATGCTACCACCCTGCCTAAAATAATTGTATTTATAAATTTGTTTGAATGGAGAGTTTTTAGTTATAGTCTAAAAAAAGATTTGGATGGTTTTTCACTCCACAAAGAAAAAAACCTAGGGTAAACAGGGTTTTTTCGACCATAGTTTTGGCAGGGCAGGGCTTGAAATCAAGGTAAGAATTGTGTCTGGAACAGTCTCATGGATGAAAAAAGGCTGAGTTCACATCTTTTGGATTTGGCACGGGTATTCTTCAGTTCAGGACGAATAACACTGTAGTTTGGGGTAGGTTCTGGCATAGGTGAAATAGTTTTATTACAGGCCCCGGGGTAAGGTTAAGCTGATCTGTGGCCAGGTTCTCAGGGGGGGACTCACCAGTTTGCTGATCTCGTCCTGACGGTCAGGTGCTGAGCGGGCTGTGGCACGGATCATAGTGGAGGTCTGATTGTCCGTCAGCTTCTTGATGCAGCGCTGGCCTGCCACTATGTTGCACACCTGGACAGACAAGAAGAAAACGCAGGTTTAAAACCGCAGGCAAGGACCTCTAGCGGGTTTCCACAAAAACCGACGTTGTTCCCGCTTTCGACCGGGCCGTATCGTCCGAGCTGATGGTTAACCCCCATAACAAATGGCAGAGGATCTAAAACTACATCAAATGTGTAGCCACGTGCGTTTATCAGGACCGAGCGAACAGCAAGTTCGCTCGGTCCCGATAAACAAGTGACGTTTTTTTTTGTTGTTGTTGCTTTTCCAGACTACAACGCAATTCCCAAGATCTTCAGAGACTCTGCAAGATCTGGCAGATGCAACATTACATTTCCAGATTCGAACGTGAACCTGTAATGACGGTAAATTAAGTGCCGTCCATTTACCTCGAGAGGCAGGTAGGTGTGCTTCTGCTCCTGCCCCACCTGGAGACAGGGGAGATGAGGGTACCTCAGGATCAGCTTGTACTTGTCTTTGAAGTACTGGGCTACCGTGCATTCAATCGTCTGGCCGTTCTCCTGCTGCAGGGGGAACCTGAGAGGACACATGTCGGGGGGAAAACAAAGAGGGTTAAACATACCGTCTGGGTTACCACCGCCGGTCCCCGGCTGTACGACGTGACGCGGGCCTTACATATCACAGCCCGGGGAAAACGAGCGGGCGGTGAGATGAACGTTAAGATCGTCCGGGCGACGGCGTGTCGTGTAATTCCATTGCACTTACTCAAGACGCATTCTATATTACCTAAACTTAAAATACGGTCAAACGCACACCCTGAGGTTGTCGAAATAGTCCATTTTGTCGAAGTATTCGAGGCAGAGTAGCCGCGTGCGAGAGACGTATGTTGGCACCGGATCAGGTACGCCAGGCCCGCAGTTTTCGAAAGTATTCTGGGGCCGCTGGCAGTGAATCTCCCGGTGTAATTCTATGGAGTCTGTGTCCCGCAGGCAGAGAAAAAAAAAGCCTTGGCGTGGATCTTGTTCCTACCCCTCGGTGATGCCGAAGTGAAGCGGGCGCCGTTCTGTGCCGCTTTCGCCTCCGGCGGTAAGATGTGTACCGTGTAATCGCAACGTTCTGGGTTCTAGACCTTTGTTGCATATCATCCCCCCTCTCTCATCACCCACATTTCTCCCATCACTCTACACTGTGCTCTCTAATAAAAAAACAGAAATGTCTATATATATATATCGTCTTATAATCGTCTTATAAGCGTGAACAAGAAAACAGTTGGGCCGTCTTACGTCTGGTGGCTGGCTGGTCTTCTGGTCACGTTGCACACTCTGTATTTCCTCTTCATCTGTCCACAGTGGGTGATCTCCACCTTCAGACCTGGGTAGAGGGGATCACAACACAGGACTGCGGTTAAGCCAGCTGACTTACAAAGATAACATGGACACACTGTGTCATAGATGCAAAGCATTCTCGCACGACTTGAACTGGTCTTACAAAAAAAGCAAGGCGCAGTGCCCATGAGCCTAAGTGTCTGAGTGAGTGAGTGAGTGAGTGACATTGCCCATCTATTAGCCTGACACATCAGACCCATGGAACGTACCCTAGCTCTCCATTGGGTCTGAAAGCAGCGCATTGAGAAATTAACAAATAGCTTGCCGGCAAAAAAAGGTCATCAATTAAGTCAATTTGACTTACCGTGATCGTGCGTTGGTGTCTTGCCTCTCGTGCCGCAATGAAATCCTGGCACTGTGATTACATTAAAGTACAAGAAAAAGACGATTTCTCCATTTATCTGTGTCAGTGAGCGCTCAAGACAGGCATTTAGAAGAGCCAGCATGCGCACGCGTTGCCTTGCTGCTGTTGTTAGTACAGAGAGGGGCACAAAATCATCTTTTTCTTGTTCTTTAACGTAATCACAGCGCCAGGAATTCATTGCGGCATGAGAGACAAGACACCAACATATCATCATGGTATGTCAAATTGACTTGATTGATGACCATTTTTGCCGGCAAGCTATTTGTTAGGGTTAGGATTATTTGTTTATTTCTCAATGTGCTGTTTTCAGACCCAATGGAGAGCTAGCTTGCATATTTCCATGGGTCCGACATGTCAGAGTACATAAAGACAGTCAAGTCTTCAAATGACGTGCAATAAAAGATCCTTCCAACAATGACTTTGAACAGCAAATAACAATAAGTTGATTACCTTTGATTTCCTTGGTAAACTTTACTCTTTGGGAGTCCGTTAAGGGCTTCTGTTGTTCTTCAATGCTTTTGAAATCCAACACCTCGCACATGAACTCAATTACGGGCTGGGCTTTGTAGAACGCGGTGGCCGAAACTGCAACACACAAAACACAGCTCTGTGATTCTCAGAAAAAAACCTTCCCATACCACACATTCTAACCCACTCCCACTTACATGTCACCCACACAAGCGGGACACAACCTACTGTTAAAGAGAGGATTTTCTCGAATGTCTTGTTCTATGTCTCCGGTGTTTTTGTCACCAATTTGTAATGTTGTACCCCCTAATTTCACAAAGGGCATTAATAAAGTGTCCATCCATCTGTTTATGTCTCTCTCTCGCCATCTATCTATCTATCTAATTGGCCTCATTGTTTCTGTCCTCTGTTCTTGTTTGTTATATTGTCGACTCTGTGAACCACTTTGTAACCTTGTTTTGAAAAGTGCTGCACAAATAAAGGTTTATATTCATTTATCACACTGAAACCTATATAAATAGAAAATAAAAGGCACACCACTGCATTCTCTTTTAGCAATGCGAGGAATTAAATCCCCCTGGAGATCCAAGTCCAAAGGGAAAAAAAGTTTAATTCCCGCACACACAGGCAATGAATTATTAGTCTACGTTTCCATCACAACCAAGGCCTCTCTCTCAATTACTGTGACACCCACCGTCGATATTGAGCATCATTTTCCAGAGGGATGGTCTGACGGACTGGTGGAAGCCGAACCAGACTTCTCTGCCCCCGCCCAGGGGGTTGGAGCAGCCCTCTGACGGGGTGAAGAAGGAGCGGCCGACCGGTGTGTACCTGTGAGACAGAGCACAGGGGGATTAACATCACTGTCTCGGCAGAGGAGAAGGCCACGGTAGAGCAGGACAGGCAAGGAGCCAGGCCGTTTAACCGGAAGAACAGAAAGAATGCGACAACCACCGGTCTTTGATGTGCGCATATCAGGGCAGTCCTCGACTAAAGAAAGTATTTGTCGACTAACAATCACGGGATTTATCGACTGATCGATCAGCTGACTTCACTTACTTCACCTCACTCTCGTGTGCAACAATGGAGAAGGACCTCTTTCAATCTAGTGCCTGCGCTTATCATTTTTCAGGAAATAACTCAATCAGCATGGAAAAAGGCTAAAAAAATCGACAAATCGAATACGTTTTGGTTAACTAAGACCATGATGACTATGACTTATATTTGTCAATGCCCATGTTCAATTGATATTTTATTGTTGAATAGTTGATTTGAAGGTCCCATGCTTTATTTTGGCCAGCTACAAGAATCACTTGGGACATATAGTAAGTAACCAGGTAATGTGTTACTAGGCTGGCCAAACTGGCCCTTGGTAGCAGATTTTAGCACTGGAGAGATTTACCAATACGATACCCTGGTTTTGGCTTGTATCTGCCCAATATCCGACACCAGTATCTGTATCGGTGCATCCCTACAGACAAGAGTCTGACACAAACGGTTCAAGAATCAAAACCATCGACCACATAATGATCTATCAATATTCAAGGAACCAGGGCTGACCTCATAGAGGGCAAATGTCTCATAACCACGTCTAGGGCCTGGATGGTCTCGAAGGGGATGTTTGGCAGCCGTCCCGACAGCGCCTCGTGCAGAGCTTGCAGGCTGACGCAGGACACCCACTTTATGGCCACTTTGAAACTGCGGTCTTTGCCTTCACCGGGAATGGTCACCTCGAGCTCCACCTGTGCGATTGGAATGCGGGGGATGTGATCAGGACAAACAACATAGGTGAACGCAAAAGAAGTGGAAACTCTATTAGAGATGAAGGGAAAGGGTGTCCCAAAAATCCTAGGTTTATTAAAAAAAGAAGAAAAAAAAGAAGCAATTCAGTGGAAGGGGAAAGGAGGAAAGAACAGGATTTGGAGAAAGGTGTGTGATTCATATGAAAATCCGATGGTGCGGTCAACAGATTTTAGGATTGCGTCCTCTCAGAAGTGAGGAGCACAAAATTGCTCTGTGTTCACAGACAAAAAGGACATACCTTGTCTCTACCTATGGGCAAGGGCATGGCTGTGTAGAGATTCTTCCTCCCATCATACACTGGTTTTCGATCCCCAAAGATCTGCGTTTTAAAGTGCTGGACCATGTGCTCCACAATTTCACTGAGCAACAAGAATGAAAACAGATTAATCACCATTCTGCCATGGACATCATTGATTTTTTTTCATTTGATGGGTGTAAAGAGGGTAATAAAATGAAATGTAAAAAAATAAATATATATATATATATAATTGAATAAATAATAATGATTTGTACCGATTGACTCTCCTGGGGCATTTCTCTGGCTTGATGTCGATGTCATAATGATAAACCTCTAGTTTGGGGATTTCCATCTCGAAGAAGTTGGCCTGCAGCTTGATTGTCCTGCCCATGGTGCCAAAGTCTGGCCGCGATGGGGGCTTGAACACATACTCTGGCACTGGGGGAGATGGGGGATCTAAAGGAGGGAGGTCAGAGGGAAAGGAAGCAACAACAAGTCGTAATAAGTTAATGATCGCTTTTTCGTCAGAGCATGTCAAGTTTCCAAGAGTTTCTCTTCTGTTCAAGATCCTCTAAAATCCATTATGGGCTAACGAATGAGGGGGGAACTTTTCTTCCCAAAACAAAGTTATGTAATTTTCGCCTGAGTAGAATCAGTCTGTCCCTTTTCAAGATTAGAATTTTGAGAACTGTATATTCTAACGATGATGTCACAATGGCTACTGGCCACTGAAAGCCATTCAGTGGTTAAATTCTAAGAACGAATTCTGAGAAACCATTCCAAGAAGCTTACGCCTGAAAAGGTCAAACTTGGAAGACTTCTCATCCTCAGTGTGTTCAGACGGTCTTTGTGCTATTCTACCAAGTGGCACACGATTGAACTTTTTGCTGTTTTCTTCACCACGAATGAACAAAGTCCCGTCATATGCAAGACCTTAATGGGATCATGGTTGGACATTCAGCGCTCCACTCCCTTTAGTGTGTTATCTTTATGCTGCAGCTCCGCGTACCCAAAGAGACTAACACCCATAAAAAGCAACAGTGTCCCGTGGCGATTCTTGTGTGTCAATTAAGTGATACTTGTATTTAAAGTAGTATCTTATTCAGAGAATCCCGTTTTCCCGCTTTTTTTTGCTACAATCAACAAGGGGTGTGTACCTCAAGCTTTACCATGATATGATACAATCTTGATTATCAATATCACAAATTTTGTTACAACACAATAACATTTTATTCGATTCCTCGATGGCTGATATGATAAAAAACGATTTACATCCAACTAACATGATCAAGTTACACCATTTCTATGAAGTCATAAACACTTACAACCAAAATGAGTCTAGGAGTGCAATTTTATCATAAACATCTGCTTAACATGTGAATGATACATCTGAGCCACTGTTCTTTGAATCTGGACAAAAAAACAAAAGTAAGTTTTCTGAACTACCCTTATTTTTTGTGTTAACAATCTGAATCAATATATGTACACTGTATTGACTGAATTGAATTGCCTTTTGAAGCAACGTATCAAACTTGTCCAATTTCCTTAACAATTCCTCTTTTCCAGCAGAGGGATGTATTGTATTTGAGATGAGTGCATACAGTGATGCTTTGAAGGGGTGCAAGAGAGGAGAAAACAATGTATTTCAGTTACAGTGGCACCAAGGCAATTCAGCATTAGGTTTTCAAGCCCACATGTATAGTCCCGCACACTGTCTTCACTTTCATTAGACTTTACTATAAACACGTTCGGATGACTGAAACATTGTATTTATCATGAAGTGTAATGTAAGTGAAGATAGTGTGGGGGGGCTACTCTATTTTGACATGACGACTGTTCCTCTCCAACGCACCTGTCCAGAAAAAG
>OMKL01090002.1:4185-19727 GCA_900302295.1 Parasudis fraserbrunneri | reverse complement strand
ATAAAGTAAATTAAAACATTTTTTTTTCTTTAATTCACGTGAAAATAACAAAATACAAAACAAAACACACGGACAGCAATGGCAGTGCTGCCCTGAGCTCCAACCAAAAACCAGACTGACACCTCAGTAGGCCAGAGGTACCTTTTTACCCCTAAAGCCCTGCCTCCCGGATGATACCAACAAGATAATAATCAATTAATAACACAATACTAGTTTTAGTAAACATACTGAAAATAAATAATAGCATAACTACACGGTATATCCCCCTTCGCTTCCCGTAGCTCCGTTTCTACGTCACACCCGGAACTGCAGTGGAGAGATAACAGTGAGTACAGGAGCAGTTAAGAACAATCATCACAGTAACTTTTAACAAATCAATAATACCTTAATAAACGCAACCTTCTGGGTTTTAACCAGTATTTTGTGTCTGTCATCCTTATGTTTACAACTACTGAGGGGAGATTGTTAAATGAAATGTTTGTTAAGTTTGACGCTAGTGTGGTGTGTGCACTCACCGCAACAAGCGAAAACAGGAGGGACAGAGAGAGAAAGATTGTGTGTGTGTGTGTGTGCGTATAAGAGAGCGCCTTTTACCGGGTGCTGTCCACAGCCTGTGACAGTTTCGTCACAAAAGCCTAATTATGAGAACCAAACATATGCACATTTACATCTTTTTAAGCATTGATCTATCAGCGTCAAACTGGATGGTTTTATCTCCATTTTCCCATATTGGAGGACCTCCGGCCTCCCATATTGGATCTCCATACCCATATTGGCCAAATTGCATTTCATATTAAATCACATTCTTAATTTGTCAAGACATATTTTATTTAGCTTTTGAAGAGTCACCTCCCAAGCTTCCAGAAGAAGCCTGTTGGGGCCTCCTGCAGTGAAGCCTCTCCCTTTGGCCCGGGCAGAGTCACCTCTCGCCTTGCCCCCAGCACCTTCTCCTCCCAACTCAAGATTCTTCCCCTTCCCATCCCTCGTGTCTCCTTCAAAACCAGCAACCAGGACGCATGAATCTGCCTCGCTTTTCCATTTCTCCTCCCTCGGCCTGTCCATGCCTTTGTGCACTAACCACTAACCTCTGATCGCTGATACCCGTCCTTTGTTTTGTGAAATAGTTTACCCACTTTTTAAGTTGATATAAATCTTCCTCTTTAAATTCATGCGATAGATTATAGCATATTTATATTTATCTAACATTTATTTAACGAGGTTAGTCTTGTTAAGATTAAAATAGTTTTAGACACAACATAAAACTCACATTAAGACAACAGTCAAGCTAAAAGTGCAATATAACAAAAGTGCTGAAGAAAAATGCAATCATATTATCAATTAAAACAATTGCAATTATCACTAGACTCAGATTCCATATACTTTGCAATGGCTTTAAATTCATATAGGCCTCTATAGTATTCTTTAAAGCATATAGAATGCGTCAGATCATCAGTGATGCCGTTGTGTCCTCATGACAGTGTGAGGAGTGAAAGTACATAGGCTATGTACTGGTAGACCTTTATGGACAGCACACGAGGAGTTGCACTGCGGCGCTTGTAGCATGTTTGAGTCTTAAAAAGTGTCTAAAATGTTTTTGCAAAAGTATGACTTACTTCCCCTTATTGAGTGGAGTGCAATTGTGCAAAGACATCTTTGCATTCTAAAGTCTCCTGCTTCCTCCTGCATTAATGGTTTTGAAAATTGCAGTGTGTTTACTTGTATCCCTATTTGCCTGATAAACCCTGCTGCCTCTCTAAGCAGGCATGCCTTTGTGCAGATGGATCATTAAAACCTTAAAATCTCCATCAGCATTAGTATCAGGACCAGCTTCAACTTGTACTAACAAGGATATCCTCTGATATAACGTGATTCTACTGTTCAGATTGTTTACTTCCACTTTCAGCTGTGAACCACGCTCATACCATACAGACTTCCTTTGTGTTAATGAAAAATCAAAGAGTCTGAGATTTGTGCCCAAGGATTAACTCCCTGGCTTTTATAACAGCAGGAGTGAAAAAAAGAGAGAAAACACTGTCTTCAATTTCCACGAAAAAGAACCCTACAGAGGCAGAGGGGACTTTAACGGCAGCTGAAACACAGCGTGTTTAGCCTCCCTCCCCCAACATGGCCATTCTAATGCAAACAACTAGGGAGGACTCTGTTCAAGTTGCAATTTCCCTTATGTGGCTGCTTGATAAATAATGTTTACCAATGGTCAATTACCATATCAGGGGATATTCACCAGCTTGAATGGGGTTGTGCGGAATGAATAGACGAAAATGCGTCTAGGTTCACACAAAGGTCCCTTCCATTAAGGATCAGTGAGTTATCAAAGACTCACAGGATTATAGGTTATGATTTCTGTGAAAGATTTTCCATTTACCAATGGAGACATATGATATCCTGAGGTAATTCAAATGCTATGACCATCATAACTTTCATGGAAATATTCCTTGGTGAATAAATATCCTGTCTTCTAAGCAGGTGATAACCATAGCCTACCCTGAATACACTTTATTGTGCCCATAGGGAAATTTGTCCCAATGCTCTATGGATCATGGCTGTTATTGCCAAGCGTACATCCCACACCACTTGACCCCATGTAACCTAACTTGCTCTAAACATCATTAACAGAAACTGTAGCTTTAGCTTGAATCCACTGATTGTAGTATTGAATCCTCTTGTTGTGTTATCTCCATACAGCAACTGAGTTGGGCTGCCTTTGTCTATATCCTTTGACCATAAAGTACTTTGAATAATAGATTGTCATTGACATGGAATCCAGCTGCACCACTGGGTGTGTTTAACATTTTCTACTGATGAACTGATGACACATGTACCCTGATTGTTTCCTCTATTGTTTGTTTAACATCCATCCTCCATTCTCAACTGCCGCTTAACAATGAGAAGCATTAACTAAATCGCATGTCTTTGTTTAAGAACTACTCGGATCCTAACACTGCGCGCTCTGTATTGGGTGGCATGTTTGATTTGGAAGAATATTGATAAGGCGTGGCTATGACTTTGAAGTGATTGATTTTGGTTTTAAGAGAAGGTCATGCTTAATGAATTACAAGAGCTTTATGCCAACCTCGATTCATTTCAAAAACACGAGGCAGAAGGCTTTTATTAATTAGACAGGATAACAAAACTGGTAGTTTAATATCAGACAGAACAGAATTTTAAAAATAACTATTTGTGTTTTGAAAATATGTTTTGTTGTTCCAGCTAGAGAGATTACACTGGTACAAGACTTTTCTTGTGCGGTACCCAGTGATGTCTTGCATACTCTCGTTGCTGATCTCAGGTACCAGATAATGAAAGAGAATCAAAGGTATGTGGGGGTGGCGATGTATCGCATGGAAGTCTGTGCACATATCTCTGGGGTCGTACAGTGCTTGGATGATAATAGTAAAAACTCCACACAGAATTTCCTTGCTCAGATAACTCTCAGTGTCAACAGCTCTGAAGAGGGAAAAGTGTCTGCAACAAGCCCCTCAACGACTGACAGAATCCCATGACATTCCACAGAGCTCCTTGCTTCCTGGCTTATTAAATGGTGGACTTGAAAAAGAATTATTCAGTGGGGGAACTGATTGCATGCTAGTGATACAATGACACAAATAAAGTTGCAGAATAATGAAGAACATAATCCCTCCCCCCAAGAAAATCCCATTTGGTTGGTAAACAGCCTGAAGTGAAATAAACGTCAACTAATATTCATTATCAATCACTGAGTCTTGAGCTGACTTGGCCTATTATGCCATTTTACTCTGAATGAGGTTAGGCTGGTAAACACAGAAATTATTGTTGTAACTAAGCTGTTGAGTATCCATTAGTCTCTTATTTACAGTGACTTTCAAATAGTTTCAGATGTATATTTTTGTTTTTGTTTTTATTACTCAGACAGTATATTGTGCATTTTGTCTTTACCAATGTGGTGCTCTATGCTAACTCACAAGCTGCATTGTGCGCAGTAATTGGTCTGCATTGGTTATCTATGGATCTGATTGATGTTCATATGGTCTGTGCAGCTGTCAATAACATTGATTTATCATTTCACTCATCAAGAAAACAGAGAGAAACAATAGAACTGGCTTTGAAGAATCCTTTTCAAGTTTCCAATTCTGGTTATAACAATAGCTGACCGAATCCCTTTGTTTTCATCAATGTGGTAGATTTAATTTGAGCGCCATTTGATTTACTTTTTTGCTCTCTAAGATGTAAACCATAACATGGTGCAGTCTACATTTTATAATAATAATAATAATAATAATAATAATAATAAGAATAATACATTGCATTTATAAAGTCTTGCAAATGGATAAACATAAATTGCTATGCTAATGACAGAAGGGTGATGTTTAAAAAAAAAAAGTGTTTAATTCTTTATTTTTTATTTAATTTTTTTTACAAATCATTTCAGTTTGGTGAACTGTAAGCACTTCTAAAATATCTGAGGTATGCAGAATGTTGATTGAAATTATGCTGTGTGCTTAGTACACACTTGTTTTGATTGGCTGGAGCCAATGGGATACCAGGGAGCTCTTGAGCTTCTACAGTACCAGTCAAAGACAGGATAGAAAAGTTGACAGAATAACCTTTCTTCAGGGCCCACTTTAGTGCTGTTGTGCACACACGCTGCAGAGGTACTTAAAAAGACTCTCATTTCAACTGTCTCCCTGTCTCTATTTGTCTCTCTCCTTGTCAGGGGCATTGCCACTTAAATCACTACAGGGGCCATGTGCACCCAACACTCTTAAAAGTTACAAACCATGCAGATATAGAACTTACCACACCACCGATATAACCACAGTATTGAAGAATATCAATGTGAAAATCACATGTGAACACACATCACATGTGAACATCCCACATGTGAAAAAATACAAATGTGTTTTTTGGACATGCTGTTTGTTTTCACATGTGAACTGCAAGCACTTGTGATTATTTTACATGTGAGTATACACAATGTAACTTCTGTAAAAGAATTTGTGAAGTCTATTTGTTTTTTGTTTTTTATTTCAGTTAACTAAAATGTTATTTTCACAGTTTTAGTTTTCTTGTTAGTTTTAGTTAACTATAATAACCTTGGTCTAGAATCAGTGCGAGTCACATAGGGATATCCCACACATCTCACATTCTTCATCATCCCTGTGCTCTATTTATATGTCTCCCCATACACCAGTCCCACTCCCCAGGGAGGTCATTAATTTGCCTCTTGGTCAGTGATATGCCCCACAAAACATCTATCAAAACTAGCAGCCTGCTCATCTTACATCTACAATTCCTACACCAGAAATGATTGTGCTAAATCTCACAAATATATATATTCTAATTACCATGTCATACATTTTTTATGAAAAAAAAAAACACCTACATAAGAGGATTATAAGGAATGTGATCCCCCTTTTTTATTTATTTATTTATTTATTTATTTATTTATTTAGTTGTTTGTTTATTTTTAAATCAAAATGGTCCTGCTTAACAAGGACCATAATAGGGCTTTTATGCTTATATTAAAACTTTGATCCAACAAAAAATTGTATAAGTCCAGCATATTTGCCTTAGTGATTTGCCCAAGCATCATGAGAGTCTTCTGCAAAATAAATTCTTATTCGACTTATAATGATAGAACTTTGATGACTAATTAATCATTTAGTTAACAAATCAGTGAGATTGTGCTCCTCACATACCATCATGCAGAAGGAGCTCTTTAAATGTGCTTATCATTTTTCAGTAAATAACTTATTCAACAAAGAAAAAAAACATAAAACAAAATGACTAATGAAGGTCGACTAAGACCACATTGACCAATCGGTTACTCGACAAATTGAGTAAGAGGGGACAGCCCCACCTGAATTCCAACCTAATGGACTGTGCCCTGTGCATTTTTCTCCCTCTTTACTTTCCTCCAGTCTAAGAAAAAAAGTGACAGCCTGAAATTCTTACAATGTAAAATAAAAGAAAACACACACACACACACACACACACACACAAACAAAACAATAAAAACACAACTGATAAGATGTGAAGAGGGCAGGAGGGGAGGTGGCTGGACATTTCTCAATGGCGATAAAAAGGTATCTAGATGGGATGTAATACAGTCTGTGACTCCGATGACCTCCGGTGTGTGGTTGTTCACTGAGTCCCCTTGTCTCAGCATTTATCAGTGGGGCTGCTACAGCACGTTGACCCTGTGACCTGCGTGTGCTTCTATCGTCCTTCTCATTCCAGGCGTTGTGCCGCGGTAGCTGTGAGAGGTGGTTAATGAACTGCCTTGCGGTAAAAGAAAGGGAGGGGGGATGCTTGCCCATCACCAGCCAGTCACCCTCCTCCTTGTTTCTGCATCACTTTCTTATTTACAGCCATATCTCAGCTGTTTTCTGCTGAGCTATGATGTTTTTCCCTGAAATGGAAAGCCCTGGAGGTGTGAATAGTTCATCTGTAACAAGATACATCATTTGTTGGGATTTGCATGTTCTAGAAGAGGGTGTGAAGAACAGAGAGAGCCCTTTTACTCTAGTTAGACAGCAACAATATCTAATATACATAACAGTTGCTGGGAACGATCCTATTTCCTCTCTGAATTTAATGCTGTCATTTTATACATCGATTTGGACATAATGGATGAGATAAAGAACCAGAATGATTATTTTAAGGGAATACAATTTTATTGTAATTATTATATGGCTGACATAATATAAGTGAAGCATACTGTTATAACTTCCAGTATGTGTTGGTCCATAACACCAACCACTGGTCAATGGTGCTTTGTTGGAAGCTGCAGGGGGTATATGAGGTAGCAGCTATTGCTCATTGATTCACCATTGATCAGTGCATGAATGAATGGGGGGGCGTAGAGTAAAGCGAACAATGTAAGGATTTCTTTGCAATGTTTTTTGTTAGCTTCCGACATTCCTAATGTCTTTCTTTGTCATGTTGAACGATTTTGTTAGTGTCCCTCAGTGATTGATTATCTTAGTTATCTGGCAAACAGTACTCTAATGATTATCTTTGCTATCCCTTTAGCTATACATACATGTCTGTCATTTCATAGATGAAATGACACCATAAACCAAATTCAAAGGGGTTCATTCCAGAATGCTACTTGTGTATCAATTTAGTTGTTGCCTAATAGTCAGTGTTAAATATTCAAAACACAGTTCAAACATACAAATGATTACAGTCTTTAAAATGTCAGTATCCCAAGTTTTGCTTTCAAGTCAACAATCATTTTGAAATGATGTTGATTTAAATGCTACAATACAGTATCTCATTGGCACACAATTCTTCATTTGTATAAATAGGTCATGTTGTAACTTCTGAGTTACTGTTTGATATTTGCTGAAATAGCTGATGGCTTGAACATTGCAGAAATGATGCAAATTATGTTTCCTTGAGACTGAACTGCTGATGCCCTAGAATACCAGTACTGTTTTTCTGCGTCAGTTGCATCATATTGATAATGCGTGCCTCGTGGATATGTTTACTGAGTTTAAGTCTTTGGATCTTAGCAGGAAAGGACCATATTATACAAGTATGACATGCCAATCGCAATTCATTTCAAATTCAAATAAGGGAATCAGAGGACTGCAACATCCCACCATTCCCACCAATGTTTAAGCCACTGTAGCTCATAATTGATTCAGTTGGCCATGGCCTACTTTTATCTAGGTGAAGGTCATTGATTCATTTCAGTCCCACAGCCCTATATGCATCCATATTTATGTTAAACCTGCACTATCGAACCTTTTCATGAAAAGAACATTGCTTCTTTAGCAAGCTAAATCACATAGTTGGGCTGAGTTGGGCTGAACAAGAGAAAATCCTAACAACAGCGATGCATGAAACAGAGAAATTGCCCATACGACCTCCTCTGGGCAGGCATGGGCAGTGCCATGGAATCCATAAAAGGCTACAGTCTCATTACTTGAGCATAAAATGTGAACGGCACAAATGTAAAGCAATGCCCAAAGTTACCTTGCTACCCTCCACTCAGAAATGTTGTTGTTAACTCCTCTTGGAGGCATGACTTCAACTGTAGAGATTGTTATTTGTGCAGAACTTGTCACCAGAGCATTTTTTTCACATTCTTCCCCTGGAGAGGGAGAGCTTCTCTGTACTTCCCTGAAATCTGAGTTGTATGTGTAATGTCACAAATAGGTCGAACCTCTCATAGTCCAATATGTGGTAACTTGACACCTTTAGCTTCAGCATACACAGAAAGCTGAGTAGGTATTGACATGAAAGAATATAAGCAATAAGATGGCACGGCTGAGTCCAGACGCCGTCGCGTCAGCTCCGATCAGACAGTGCTATTTTTTGTGTTTTATTGTAGTTTATTTGAACCCTTTCACTTCCCCTACGGCGGTAATTACATCTTACAGCAGCAGAACTCTTATAGACTTAGGTTTAAACTTAAAAAACAGTGTTTACGAACAGAATATCGATTCCTTATGAGATCCGTCGGGACAACAACAGACCCCAGGAGCGATGATAAGGAAAAGGTGCAGGGGCAGGCGTGCTGGAATTCGGATCAGGCTGAGAGCTCAGGCCCACCGTCCACCCCTGCCCAATATCGTACTTGCAAATGTCCAGTCCTTGAATAACAAGCTGGATGACATCAGGGCAAGGATTCAATTCTAACTGGACATAAGGGACTGCAATATCCTCTGCCTGACTGAGACATGGTTATCCACCTCGGTGCCGGACCAAGCGATCCAACCGGCTGAACATCACTCCGTCTTCTGCAAAGACAGATCAGTGGAGTCCGGTAAATCCAGGGGTGGGGGAGTCTGTCTCATGACAAACAACAAGTGGTGTAATCCCAGGAACATCAAAACCATCCCCTCATCCTGCTTGCCTCATCTGGAACATCTGGTGATCATATGCCACCCATTCTATCTCTGTAGGGAGTTCACCGCAGTAATCATCACAGCCATGTACATTCCCCCACAAGCGGACACGGACAGGGCTTTATCCCACCTACATGACACCATAACTGGAATACAGACCAAGCACCTGAACGCCGCCCTCATCGTGGCGGGGGACTTCAACAAGGCAAAAGTTATGCCAAGCTTTTTTCAGCACATACAATGTCCTACCAGGAAGAACAAAACACTGGACCATTGCTACACACCCTTCAAGGATGGATTCGGGAAGAGGTGGTGACGCGAGAGGTCAAGCGTTGGTCTACCCAATCAGAGGCTATGCTTCTGGATGCCTTGAGTGACATTGACTGGGATATGTTCCAATCCAGCTCCGACAACATCAGCGGGTTTGCGGAAGCAGTGACCAGCTTTATAACAACTGTGGAAGATGATGTTATCCCATCTGTGAGGGTAAAAACCTTTCCCAACCAGAAAACATGGGTCGACAGATCTATCCGGGCCACTCTGACTGCCCACACTGCAGCGTACAATGCATCAGCAGAGAGATGGAGGAATATAAAGTGGCGTCCTACAAGCTAAAGATGGACGTAAAGGATGTTAAGCTATGCTACAGGGACATAGTGGAATCGTAGTTCCAGCAACATGACTCCAGGCAAATGTGACAGGGTCTATAACTGAGTACCAATGGATGAGCTGAATGCCTTCTATCCTCGGTTTGAGGCTAACAATGCTAGGTTTGGCCCAGCTGCCAGTGCGGTCAGCGCCGAGACCTCACTGGGAGTGGAGAACTCACTCATCTTATCAGAGCATGAGGTCAGGAGAGCACTGAAGCAGGTCAGTACCTGGAAAGCAGCTGGTCTGGACAATATCTCAAGGCGGATTCTCAGGACCTGCGCTGACGCCCTGGCTCCTGTGTTCACAACTATCTTCAACCTCTCTCTGGCCCAGTCCTTGGTCCCCACATGCTTCAAGTGGTTCACTATTGTCGTGTGCCAAAGACTACTTCCCCTACTTGCCTGAATGACTACCGTCCAGTTGCCCTTACCTCAGTAGCCAGGACCACATCTGCCACTCTCTACCAAGCATCTTAGACCCCCTGCAATTTATCCCAGGTATTGCACACAACACTCTCCCACCTTGACAACAGGGGAGGGGACTATGTTAGACTGCTGTTCATAGACTTAAGCTCAGTGTTCAACACTATTGTCCCATCCAGGCTGGCCAGTAAAATGGCTAACCTGGGTCTAAACAACTCCATGTGCACCTGGATCCTGGATTTTCTTACTGCCCAACCTCAGGTGGTCAGGGTGGGCGGACACACCTCCAACCCTCTCACCCTCAGCACCAGGGCCCCACAAGGCTGTGTGCTGAGCCCTCTATTGTACTCCCTATACACACACGACTGTGTGGCCAAACAAAGCGCCAACACCATCATAAAATCAGCTGAAGACACAGTCCTCATGGGCTGGATCTCCAAGGATGACGAGGTGGCCTATCTGGAAGAGGTGGCGGACCTGGCACGGTGGTGCCAGGCCAACCATTTCTCCCTGAATGTCAGCAAAACCAAGGAGTTATGCCAGGAAATGACAGAGGTCTTGCACCCCACTGCAGATTGACGGGGCTCCAGTGGAGAGGGTGAGCAGCTTTAAGTACCTTGGTGTGCATATTACAGAGGACTTATCATAGACCACACACATTGGCACTGTGGCAGCGAAGGCAAGATAAGCCTGTACTACCTCAGACAGCTGAGGAAATTCAAAGTCTCACAGAAAGTCCTGCTATCCTTCTACTCTGCTGCAATGCAGATAATCCTAACAGGGTGTCTAACCACCTGGTATGGGAACAGCTCCTCTCAGGACAGGAGGGCCCTGCAGAGGATTGTGCGATTGGCTGAGCGTACTATGGGTACCACGCTCCCCTCCCTGCAAAGCCTATATAACAAGAAGTGCATAAGCAGAGCTAGGAGGATTGTTAAAGACCTCCACCACCCCAGCAATGGACTGTTTGTGTGGCTGCCATCAGGCAAGTACCTGCGCAGCCACAGATCACAAGAGTTTCTTCCCACAGGCCATCAGAGCCATGAATAATGAACAATAACGCTAGGAAGGAGAATATACCCAAAGACATTCTACGCATATGACACTGCATAGAATGTCTAACCATGTTTACCATTGTATATTGTATATTGCATTTTTTTTTTTACATGCATTGTGCACTGCCTGGCAGTGATGATGCAACAACATTTCACTATACATATTTGTATGAATATGTGACGAGTAAATCTCTTTAAACTTGAAACTGAATATAAGCTGCCGACTTGGATTTCCTGGTAAATATCAATGGGTGCTTGTTGCCAGTTTGCATATTCATAGATCCTTGTATTACCAATGAGGGTAAAGGTGTAGAGATTCAAAAATTGTTTTAAGGTAGGCCATAAAAAATGATCTAGTTATATCCATATAAAATGCACACATCTCATAAAATGATGTTCATTTAGTTTGTTTGTTTGTTGTTTGTTTCCATTTTTCTAAATCAAGGGATTTGCCCTCCAGCACTTGTAAAGAGATTAAATGAATGTATTCTGTTTTACTTTCAAACGGATGATTTCCGAAATATAATGCAATGGTTTGCTGCTCCTCTTCATCTTGTAGGGTGACTAAATACAGGACAGCATGCTGAATTTGCGGGACATTAAAGTCATACTGAATACAGTAGGCTAGGTTTTACATAATGTATAAAGCATTTGATCTAAATATACCTAGATTAATTAACTAATGTCTTTATAGCACGGTAGGCTAAGCAGCAGAAACACTGCAGAACAGAACCTAAATTGTAGGCTGATTATGTCTTCATAGTTGTTACTGAGCACCTTAAGGTTACCTCTCCCAAAACACAAATTTGGTAAATCCGAGATAAAGGTTTCAGCACCATGGAGAGTGTGGTGGGTGGGCTTTAGGCAACCAGGTCGCACTTGGGATGGGATTTGGAGCTCAATATCCTTCAGTAGCATCCTCAGCTTCACTCTGACAGTCGCTCCCACCTCCACCACTTCCCTTTTACACCATAGAGCACATCTTCAGTTGTAGCGCTGAGGCCTGTGAAACGTAAAGTGCCGGGCTGTAGTTACTCTAACCGTGCGCAACAACACAGCTCGCAGTAGCTTCTGGAGAGAGGAGGCACTGGCAAGCAGGGAGACGCTGGTGTGTAGGCTGCTGACGATTTTGAGAAATTCATGTATTTACTTTAATGCTAGAATGAACACTAGTCTATTTTAAACTACTAGAAGGGGGTATAAATTGTATCCCCACCGGCAATAAAAACGAACTATCAGAGGTAGGGACGTGAAAAGCAGAGGCATGGAAATCTCCCCATCCCCCACGGGCAAATCGCACCCTGACTACACCCCTGTGTAGTAGGCTATGAAATGAAGACAGCAATGACAATTATGTAATGCTACACTAGACCACTGACATTCCATTTCAGATTATGGCTAAAATAATGTTTAGACAGCTAGGCCTATTCTAATCTCAGATAAACTTAGTGTAATCAAAGATAGACTTGCAACAGATCAGATAGAATATAGAATGAAACATAGCCTACTATAATCTCTAGTGATGGTTGAATAGCCCCATCTTCTTTCATTTCATCTGTATGTGTGCCCCCCTAAAGGAGGCTGCTCCATACTTTGCCCCATGGGTGATAGAACTGAAGAAGAAAAAAATGTTGCCTGCAATTTTAACAGTGACTTCAGAAACATTGTTATATATCCAATCAAATTCTCTTTTGTGGTTTTACGGTATACTTTTGCAGACATTTTAGTAGTAGAGGATCAGCTATTGTATTAAGAAGGGCTGTCCTCTTTAAAATCTCCATACCACTGTGCGCACGCGAGAGAGAGAGAGAGAAAGAGAGAAAGAGAAGGAGAGAGACTTGTGTCGCACAGCAGCCAGTGTCTGGCGAAAGCGCATCATTAATCAAACCCATATAACATGAACCACATATTTATTACAGAGGCTGAAATAGTAATGTAGCAGAGTAACAAGACTCAAGTAGAGAACAAATATAGTCTGTAGTCTACGTTTATTCTACAGTCCTCGGGAGGGGGGTGAACATGAAACTGGCACATATTTGTATATTTCAGAGATTTCTCAGGACACCAGGACAGCTTGAAAGCTTGGAAAGTGTCCCTTTTAATAAGCAGGTTAATGGGGGGCTGTTAAGTATGGCTGCCCCCATTAATGATGTGATTCAGTCCTCCTAATCTACCCCACAATGAAAAGCATTTAACACGTCCTCTTTTGCTTTTAGCTAGCGTTAGTGCTAATATTAGCGAACAAAAATTTGAGCTATTGTCAGCTACCAAATGTTGCAGCTAACGCTAGGTTTTGATCACTGTAACACAAACTAGGGTTAGCTGTAACATTTGGTAGCTGCATAGCAGCTCTAATGTTCGGTAGTGAATGTTAGCACTAATGCTTGCTAACAGCCAAAGAGGATATCTGCTGGCCCAAATCAGTTCAACTCACCCTGGAGCAGCTCACAGCGGAGCAGTCCTCTGTGAGAGTTTACTTTCGTTTGCATTCAAATTGATTTTGTGAGGATGACGTTACTACCAGCCCCAAGTGAATGGGACATGCTGAGACTCTCTCTCTCTCCCTCTCTCTATCTCATCTTTCTCTCTCTCTCTCTGTATCCCATTTCACCATTATAGATAATTTTTCAGTAGCCAAACGTTACACTATAAAAACTAACTGGATAGTTGATGATGATAATAAATAGTTCAGTTCATTAGCTATATTAGAATCTAAAATCATTTAGTCTGCTAATAGGCCACTGCTACTGTGTGTGTGTGTGTGTGTGTGTGTGTGTGTGTGTGTCTGCTCTAGGCTACTCTTTTTGACATTGATTATCTCTAACAATCCTAATGCAGAAAAAGAGGTCTGTGACTAATTTATTCAAAAGGGAGATACTGATTTGTATCTATTTTATATACATAATCTTACAAAAAATATAATCATCATGAAAACCGTGAAACCGTTATATTTCCTCAGACAATAATCGTACCATCAAAATCTCATATCATGACATCCCTACCTCCTATATTTAAGCCATGCTCCCTTTCATAACTCATTAACCGCTTCTCATAGAGACTTGTGGGAGGCGTCATTAGAATCGGCAGAGAGTTCCGCTGTAAAGACGCGCTTACAATTCTGTTAAGCTCAATGCTCCTTTGAGAGCACATACATGAATTGTGCTTGTTTTCAGCAGCAACCAGCAGCTCTATAGCTCGCTCTCGGTTGGTTGGTCAGTCAGTCGGTAAGTCCACAAATGTGTCCCCACCCTCTAGCAGCCGCAGTTTTCACCCAAGGAGGCTGAAATGTGGCGCGGAGGTCAGGTGCATGTGTGTGAAAGTGTGTGTGTGTGTGTTTGAATGCATGCACATGTGGATGCATGCACGCACACTGTCACAGCTATGGCGGATTTGTACTTGTTTTCATTGGATTTGTGTTTGCCTCAGAGAAAGAACACTGCAGTTTGCCTCATTTTGTCTCTTAATAAGTAGGAATTCTGGATATTAGTGGTAAGTCGTCTTTATTTTCTCGATGATTTGCATTTTAAAGGCTTAATTTGTCATCCCTCCTCAAAGTGTGTATAGCTTGGTAATGGTAAATGGACTGCATTTATATAGCGCTTTTATCCAAAGCGATTTACAACTTATGCCTCTCACTCACCCATTCACTCACACATTCACACACCAACAGCGGAGGCAACCATGCAAGGTGCCAACCTGCTCGTCAGGAGCAGTTAGGGGTTAAGTGTCTTGCTCAAGGACACTTCTACATGCTGCCAGGAGGAGCCGGGGATCGAACCGGGAACCTTCAGATTACCAGATGACGCCTCTACCTCCTAAACCACTGTCGTTTGGTACTGCAGCATACAGGGTTTGATCTGACTATTGTCTCTAATGACAGCAATCTGACACCTGAAATGAATTGGGATGAGGATTAAACCTGATATTTCCTGTAATGAGTCACACTCACACTGTAAAATCGATTATCACAAAATTTAGTTCCCAACCATGTAAAACCATTATTCTGTGGTCTCTTTTGATCACATGACTGTATCCTGGAATCAACATGATCCTACCGCCTTCCATTATGCTGAGCCCGACCCTTTTACTCACATGGCTGTATGGTTACTCTATACCTACCTGTACTATCAATATCCTACCAACTTTCATCACACTGACCCAGATCCTTTTACTCACATGGATGTATGGTGACACCGTGCCTACCTGTACTATCAATATCCTACCACCTCTCAAAAGGGTGACCCAGATCCAGATGTGCCAGTTTGGTTCAGCATGCCCAGACCTTCTACCTACACAGATACAGTTTCTATACCGTGTTAACATGAGTTCTTCTGTCAGATGATGATTCATTGAGAAGTCACAGCTCCAGAGTCATATAGCTACTTTAGCCTGGTGGCAAGTGGCCCAGGGTACTTGTGATAATTTTCCATTAGAATAACACAGCACATCAATATAACCAGGGATCAGGGAGTGAGAGAGAGAGAGAGAGAGAGAGAGAGAGAGAGAGAGAGAGAGAGAGAGAGAGAGAAAAGAAGAGGGAGAGAGAGAGAGAATCT
>OMKL01089988.1:10626-21183 GCA_900302295.1 Parasudis fraserbrunneri | reverse complement strand
AGGGCATTTCAACCAGACCCGACTAATGGACTGGGAGAACAGAGAACTCTAACCACTATACAGGCTGCTGAAGAGGGCGACAGCTGAAACATGCTGAGGTGACAAAACGAACAAGGTGCCAGGCTAGCGACAAACACTGAACACAGGTTTAGCTGAGGCTCTGCCGTGCTCTGGAGGCTGTCCTAGCAGAGGAAGAACCGTCCCCTCCACGCCCAGGTGTGGTTAAGACCCGTTCCTCTGAGTCCACGTGTTCCCCTGCCGGCCTGGGGTCGAGTCCCGCACCGGGGGCCTTCTCTCCTGTGTCTCCCCTACTCTGTCTCCCTCTCAGCCTTCCTACTGTCTCAATAAAGACCCTTCTCTCCTGTGTCTCCCCTACTCTGTCTCCCTCTCAGCCTTCCTACTGTATTAATGAAGACCCTTCTCTCCTGTGTCTCCCCTACTCTGTCTCCCTCTCAGCCTTCCTACTGTATTAATGAAGACCCTTCTCTCCTGTGTCTCCCCTACTCTGTCTCCCTCTCAGCCCTCCTCCTGTCTCAACAAAAGGAAAAAATATATTAAGGGGAGTGGACTGCCCACTCTCCTTTCCAAAAAATAAAACAAAAAGTCCTCTTATACAGCCTTTTTTTTAATAGAGCTTAGATGTAATTAAACATTCAGCAAATATGAATTCCCGCACAAAGACATATCGGTAATGCAAAAAAAAAAAAAGCAAGAAGGCCAAGTTGAAGAGTGGCCTTGCCTGTCCATGGCAGAGAGAGACCGCTGTGCACGGTGTGAGAGACATGAGCACATGCTGCCTCATTGAGAGAGCGAGCTGCAGTATCCTGCAACACTAGCGCCATTAACCAATGACTCTTGCTTTTTACGCTACTCTGTTCTCCTGCTGTAGTACTTGGGGCTTGGTCTGTCTGCGCTTCTAGAACTGTGAGCTTGCACTCTTTGAGAGCTAACCTTTGATGTGTAGGAGCTGTATAATGACTGTTGTTCTTGATGCATGGTTCTCTTGTGTGTAGAGAGAGAGGGTAAAGTAGCCTTACCGTTTAAGTAACAAATGGTGTGGTCGAGGGTATACCATGTGTTACCTTGAAGCCCCAACCTGGGTTGTTTAGATAGTTTATACATATCACAAGCCAGTAGTATAGCACTATTTTACACCAAAGGCAGCACTGCTATATCCTGATTTCACATGGGGCCTTTAAACCTGCACTATGGAACTTTAACAAGGTAAATAACCGATTTGGACCAAGATAAAGGCTACAGTCTCATTTCTAGAGCGTAAAATGTGAACGACACAAATGTCAAACAGTGCCTACAAGAAATTTAGTCTTGTCACAATTCTCTCTTATCCACCATGTTTAAACAAGGCGCGGCTACCTCTCACGGCCACAGGGCGCCAGTCTTCCGTAGCACAGCTTTAACACTAAAGAAGCCTCCCGCTCGGAGCACACCGCCTGTACGACGGCGGTCAGTCGGAATACGGACATTGTGTTAACTGTAACCGCGTCTCCCTCCAGAGGGTCGAGTTTCCACGAGAACGACCGGCTGTCGTCGGTAGCCGCGGAGCTGCAGTTCAAGTCCCTGAGCCGACACTCCAGCCCCACAGAGGAGCGAGAAGGTGGGTGGACTCGCTACGTCTGAACCCGTGCAGGAGCTGTGACTGCCCTGTGTAAACTGATCACAACTTACCTCATGACCAGGGATGCACATGGCGATGTTGTTGTTGCTGTTGTTGGTCCGTATCCATATTTAGCCATATTTGCTGATTACGGTGGTTGTTCAAATGCAGGCCCAAAAAATCATGTGGTATCATGCGTATAGGGGACTAACAACACTCCCCGTAAACAAATGAAGGACGCAGCCATGTAAATTACAGGGGAAATTAACAAATAAATCTATCCAGTCTTTAAACATAAGTCGGTGTTATATTGTTGTGAACTTCGGACTTGCACTAAGCAACACACTTCCAGTTAAAAAAAAAGGCAGCAAAAATGCCAACTTTACCGTCATCCCAACAATCAGCCATAACAACACAATCAGAGCAGATACAGCTGGTCTGCAGACACATCAGCGCATCCATACCTATTGACTCTATACAGCAGAACCACCTCATGATACATTAGTCTATGCACCACAGTGCATCACTTCCCTTTACAGTCACGACCTACCCGACGCCACAGTGCTAAAAACGGATGTACATAACACTAAAGTATATGGAGCGTGCTAAGTATAGTCTGATGTCTGCTGTGTTTTGGCTGTCCCTTTTGTAATGTATGGGAGGTCCTGTTGTCACTGTACCACGTAGCTGGCATACTATTTAAAACATGTGAGTTGTGTTTTTTTTTATATCTCTGGGCTATCATCACCAAGAGAACTTCCTGCATGTTTCTGATTTACAGTGTTGTTGTTTTTTACCCCCCTCTCTTCAGAGCCGTCCTATCCTAAGGGAGACCCCAGCAGCACTGCCCGTAGAAGCTGGGAGCTCCGTACCTTCATCACTCAGTCCAAGGGTAAGAACAGACCCGTGTCCATTTAAATGTTCCTTTTTAGATGTCTGACATCTCAAATCTCCTTATCTTGAAAAACCGCCTATTAGAGTACTTTGTATTTTTACTTTGTATAGTTACAGATGGCAGTTGCTGTTGTAGTTGTGTACATTCAGGTGATGTAGGACATTCTCACTCTGGGCTATCTGGGTACAAGAACACATCTCGTAGCGGGTGAAGCTCTCGTTTGGCTGTTTACAGAAAGAAGCGGTCGTCTTTTCAGGTTCCCCTGTATTTCCACTGTCGCCAAGAGAATGCAAACGGGGAGGTGATGGGATGACATTTTCACCAGTTGCCTTGAAAATCCCCAGTTTAAAATCACCGTTTAGTGTTAATTTTTCTATATAGAATACCGTTGCTGCTCACACATTGGCAGCCCTCTGGTGATTCCCACTCCCCTCTCTCGCCTCAGACACGGCGGCGCGCCAGAATCCCATGGAGGCGGTGCGCCGCTCCATCCGCAGCTTCGAGGAGAAGCGCTACGCCGTCATGAAACAGCGGAACATCATCGGCCAGGTGTGCCACACGCCCAAGTCCTACGACAACGTCATGCACGTGGGCCTGCGCAAGGTCACCTTCAAGTGGCAGAGAGGCAACAAGATAGGTAAAGTCAGCGGCATCGCACCGCTGCTGTTACTTCTACCCGTTTCTCTGTTTTGACTGATAACAATTTGTATTCAATGTTCAGGACATGGTTGTTTATAACAGATAAGCAGGGAGACTGACCACAGTATTTTGCATTTCTATCCATTATATCGGTGACTTAAAAAAAAAAAAAGTACATACCCCATTTTATAGGGCATTTCACAACCCTTTAGGGGTATTTTTACCACAGAGCCCTTGTTCATTTTCTGCCCTGATTCACAAGCTATTACATGTACTTATCTATACTACATATGTACTGTACTAGTCATTTAGTTAATAATTCAGGCTATTACATGATGTTTTTATCTGTGAAAACAGGCGAGGGACAGTATGGGAAGGTGTACACCTGCATCAATGTTGACACTGGAGAACTGATGGCCATGAAGGAGGTATGTGTCTTAGTAATAGCAACATTTAACACTTTGTGAAAGAATTCCAAGCTCTGAAGTTTCGGATCGTTTTTTTTTTTAGCCTTATTTAACCACGTTACTCATCTGTATTTTCATGAGACCCGCTACCTTTCATGAATGCACATTTTCCTCCTTATTTTCCTTGTTTTCCAAACAGATCCGATTCCAGCCCAACGACCATAAAACGATCAAGGAGACCGCGGACGAGCTGAAAATCTTTGAAGGAATCAAACACCCGAATCTGGTCCGTTATTTCGGCGTTGAGCTCCATCGGGTAAGAGAGATGCGCTGCGTGTTTACAGCACAGATCACGCTCGGCGCCAGATACCTACGACCTCATGGTGCTGTTCATGTATTTTGGATCACGGGGATTACATCCCAAAATGCATCATGGAGGACTTGTTCCTATTCGTGCTTAGTCGTGAAGAACGCCAGTATTAGCTGACCACAGACAGGGCCACAGGTGCCAGCAACCACGCGTGTCTGTGCATGGTCTGCGAGACCCAGCACACGGTTGACATTTTCTAGTGGGGGATTGCCACGCAGGCAGAAAGGCTCTGCAACCTACAGTCACCCACAACCTCTTGTGGTGGAAAAAGTGATTACGCTCTCTAAAATCTCACCGTTTTGCAACCACAGGGCTTAGGATAGCTTAAAACTTTAAGGATATTCCGTTCTGTGCTTTACTTGACAACAATGCTTTCAAGAGTTGGTCAAATTATTTTGAAAACAGATCTCTCATGTTTGGAATGACCGCTTCGCATTTCTCACTTACTCCCTCCCTCTCATCTCCTCTCCTCTCCTCTCCTCATCCCATCCGCAGGAGGAGATGTACATCTTCATGGAGTACTGTGACGAGGGCACCCTGGAGGAGGTGTCCAGACTGGGGCTGCAGGAGCACGTCATCAGACTGTACAGCAAACAGATCACCACGGCCATCAATGTCCTCCACGAACATGGCATCGTCCACCGGGACATCAAGGGTCAGTGCCACACTCGCCTCCCTACCGCCATTACATGTAAACACACGGTCTCCGCCTTGTGTCCAAATATGGACTTCGGGATCATAAGCATTTTTCTCCTCATTATTAGACCTTAAAAATTATATTGCATATAAGTTATATCGCAATCACGATGTGTGCTGAAATAATATAATAGCAAGATTATATTTTGTCTGTGGTGCACTATACAGTTTGCTTGGTGTGGATAGCGCTGACAGTTTTGACCGTGTATGTGCTTAACAGGTTTTGAGCAGACTCTTGTATAATTCACAGTAAGAATCCATGGCCTCTCCCTGCTGCTGACTCCGATCTGTATTATGTCTTTAACAGGTGCCAACATCTTCCTGACGTCGTCGGGTCTGATCAAGCTGGGGGATTTCGGCTGCTCAGTCAAGCTGAAGAACAACGCTCAGACCATGCCAGGGGAAGTCAACAGCACCCTGGGAACTGCAGGTAGGAGAAAAAGCCTGTCTGGTTTCCATGCCACCACCAGGGGTCACTATGTATTGAGAAAGTGCACTTGATGATAGATTTGCTGACACGTCCTTTTACCCTGTACTACCATGTTGTACCCTTTAGTACCATGTAGTACAATGTAATATCCTGTAATACCATGTAGTACATTGCACTACTATGTAGTACCATGTAATACCCTGTAGTACTATTATGCTTTATTATAGTCTTACCCATTCATTTTCTATTATTAGTCAGATTTGACAGGAATAACACAGGAATAACACTTAAAATACAATTAAAGTTATGATCATTAATTTGACATGTTCAGATGCCTAGTGTGGAGGAATTCATGAAGCCTTCTGGTTGGTTAAAAATCCGCTCAATTGAAGGATTCATCTAGGTGGTTCTTACAGCCTAGGAGAGTTCAATCAATATTTGTTAACATGAAGAACTCTCTCTTCCAAAACCAGAAGCTAGAGGACTAATGGTACATTCACACAGGGAGCAACTTGAGCGGCCGCTGCCGGTATTACAATGGTCAATGTGTGAAAGCTATGCTACTGGCCTGTTATCTGTTGAAAGGTCAGCTTGGTCAAGGACTGACTGCACATTGTAAGAAGGCTCTGTTCTGTCTGAGAAACAGCTAAGATATCAGACATAAGAAATGTACTGAGAAACTACTCCCACTTTTGATATATACGCTTGAGCGAGGCTTTTTTCCTCATACTCTCTTGCAGACTGTATTGACACTCTGTATGACTTGTACCTCTGCAGATTAAAATTCAACTCTAAAAGTAATTTTGAATCCAGGCATTCATTCTTTGCATCTCCGGATTGGGACAACTTTTAATTTCCATAACACATCACGGTAGCTTTCCCCCCCAGCACAAGCCACGTTGTTGACGTACAAAGCTTCTGAAACACTGTATCTCTTTTCTCCCAATCAGCATATATGGCACCTGAGGTCATCACGAGAGCAAAGGGTGAAGGCCATGGACGGGCAGCAGACATCTGGAGTCTGGGCTGCGTCCTCATTGAAATGGTGACTGGGAAGGTGAGGACAGTCATACACACAATAGAAGAATCATCCACAGTCCCAAGTATAGAGGCCTTGCACAGAACATTTGGAGTGCCCAGTTTTCCTCTGTGTTGGAAGAGACAGCGGTTGCTATGTGCAAAACAACGGTTGATGTGTGATAACAGTGCTGAGGGAAAGTCTTTTTAGAAAACTAGGTTTAAAGGATAAGCCCGGTGTAATTTAATCTTTTTTTTTCGTTTTGTCAACATAGCCTAGGAAAAAGACCAAAACCTACAATGCATTTCTTCTACTGAAAAGTATGGTCCATCCAGCCACCACCAGATTATAGCTCATATCAAGAAGTCATGGAGGGCATTGCACTTTTTCCTGGAGCTACTGTATGAAGTGACAGCGATTGCTTTGGAAGTAGTTCCTGTTCAGGCAGACTTGGAGCAATCGCTTTCTTGTAGCAAAAAGTACAACACCTGTGTTAAGCAAACTGTATGGCTCTGTGACTTGGCAATTTGGCTCAAACTTGACAGATAGGTTGATAATCAGTCAAGGACCTGCACTATTAAATATTCACATTTTTTGTAAATTAGTGAGTCAAGAACCTGCACTATTAAATACTTTTGAAATTGGTCAAAGATTGACATTACAGATCGAGGTCAAAGTTTTAGCCATTGGTTTATATCAAGCAATCTAAAGAAGGGACAACATGTAATAATGCCAACATAATGCTCTACAACATGCCACGATGTCAGCGTTCTAATATTCTACAACATGCCATAATCAGGGTTCCTGCGGATCCTTAAAAAGTCTTAATAGGCATTAATCTAAAAATAAGGCCTTAATTGGTATTAATTGGAAGTAGGATTTTATTTTTTATTTTTTCTGACATTGCAATTTAAAATCTCAAAATAATTGGTAACATCAATTTTTTTAATCATTTACTGAATGCCTTGCATTAATGTCAAGCAGATCAGGATAGGGGAACCAACAACACTCATATTTTGTGCAGACAGAGCAGATGCACAGTCTGCTAGCTAGCCAAAGATCCTGATCGACGACATGGGGAAGTGCAACTTCAAAGAAAATTGGCTATTCAACCAAGATTTCACGGCATGGCTGAAACTGGTCCAAGGCACTGTATTTTGTGCAGGAAGTGCTTCAAACTCGGCATGATGGGAATCAAGGCAGTGGGGCAAAATTGTCCCTAACCCTTGATGTCGTTTTTTTCTTCAGTTTTGATTATGGTAAAGTTGGTCTTAAATTTCTTCCGAATAGCATTAAAGAAGTCTTAAAAAGTCTAAAATCTAACTTTCCTTAAGCTGTAGGAACCCTGATAATGTCAGCATTCTAATGCTCTACAGCATGTCATAATGCCATCGTTCTAATGTTCTACAACATGCCATAATGCAAGCACTTTAATGTTCAACATGTCATTATGTCGGCGCTCTAATGCTCTACAACATGTCATAATGTCAACGTTCTACAACATGTAATAATGGCAGCAATCTAATGCTCTACAACATGTCATAATGCCAACGTTCTATTGTTCTACAACATGTCATAATACCAGCGATCTAATGTTCTACAAACATGTCATTGAGCCAGCATTCTAATGCTCTACTGTATGGCAGGTTTTATCCTTCATTCGCCTCTGTGTCCAATGATACGCATGCATGCACCTAGCATGGACAGAAGAGGAAGTTCCTGGAAAATAAACTGTCATTGCAGGCAGGCTGCTGTAGCTCTATTGTTTGTGGCAATAGACTCTTTACAACCCAAGTCAAGAGAACTACTGTTGTAACTCAGGTTAAAGGGATAGTTAGGATTTTCTATACATGAAGTGGTATGAAATACGTTCTAGTAGTGTAATCGATGCATAGCCATTAGCTGACTTGCTGAGACCCATGGTAGAAAGTTCTGGCCGTGTTTTGAATAAGTCGGGCAGCTTCAGGCAGGCAGCACATGATTAAATTTTAATCCACACCACGACATGCAAAGAAATGTTTTAACCATCCACAACAGAATACTGCAGTCCTCATGTGGCATATTTCCAATGCTTGATTCTTCTCTCTGACCAACCCCGATGTCTTGGAGCTGGCTAACTAGATCACCCCCAGCGAGTAGTAATACACTGGCTTCCTCAATAAACAAAATAGCTCCAAGACATCTTGTCGATCTGAGAGAACAATCAAGCATCGGAAATACATGAGGACTGGAATATTCTGTTATGGATGTTTTTTGGGGGGGGGTTATTTGTTTGCATGTTGTGGTGTGGATTAAACTTTTGTTACTGGATCCAGTGTGCTGCCTGTCTAAAGCTGCCCGGCTCACTTGGAAAACATGGTTAGAACTTTGACTGTGGGTCTCGGCAAGTCAGCTAATGGTTATGCAACTGGCAAGAATTTCATACCACTTTATTTAAAAAAACAAAAAACAAATTCCCAACTATTCCTTTAACATCAGCATGATGAAAAAAGGTTCCTCCCTTTGCATATAAAATTTAAATAACACAGGTGTACTGTTTCATGTCATGGTGTTTAATCTGGCCGGTCTACCTGCCCTACCAGATTAACCTGTCTTGTGCCATTCATACACTGGAGTGATAAAACAAGGCTCGGCTTAATTATATATGCTGACATAGTTAAAAAACTACTTCTCAGCAATACCAAAATCATCCAGAACAGCCCTGTAATGGTGAGTGCTGCAAATGGCACTAGTCTCTTTCTCACCAACAGGGTGAGAGAACAGTTTGTCCCAGGTCTCCAGATGCAGGTTGCACTTGGGTTTAATGGCACCATCGGTACATTCATGAGAACACGAATTATGGCAAGCAAAAGCATATTGCTTGAATTGGCTTGTGTGACCCATACGTGACCTCTCTCTCTCTCTCTCTCTCACGTCCTTCTCCTAACCTGCAGAGGCCCTGGCACGAGTACGAGCACAACTTCCAGATCATGTACAAGGTGGGCATGGGCCACAAACCGCCCATCCCCGAGAAGCTGAGCACAGAGGGGAAGGACTTCCTGGGTCACTGTCTGGAGAGCGAACCCAAACGCCGCTGGACCGCCAGCATGCTGCTGGACCACCCGTTTGTCAAGGTTAGAACGCCCCGACTGAACACAGTGGGAACACACATCTACTCTTTAGAGAACACTCCCTCTTTTGTGTATACTATGTATTTGCATGTGTGTGGGTTTGTTTTTCTGTTTCCTTTTATCCGTTTTGTAAAGCACTTTGGAACAAACCCGTTTTCTGTTTAAAGGGGACATTATGGAAAATGGGTCTTGCTTAGTCTTAGTATAGAGTTTGCAGTCTGAAATGGTATTTAAGCCACTTCAGATGAAGTCTTCAGATTAACAAGCCTAGACAAGATGTGCAGAATGACTGCGACATGTTCAATACAAGGGAAGAAAGAGGTGCTGGAAAATAAATAATCAAAACTAGATTTAGACTCGTTTCTTTGCAAGACAATTGACAAACGTGTCCCACAGATACAAGGAAGTAATACAAAATTGTTTAAACTATACAAAATATGTCACCTTAAAGAACCAGTAACATTTTTGCAAGCGCTAATGCTAAATGGACATTGGAGCAATTGGGGCAAGTCCTCATTTTAGGTAAAACAGTGTTATTGTTTATTTGACCAAGAGTTTTAGCGGTGGCTTAATATTATTAATGTTTTTTTTGTTTTGTTTTTTAAACGAGCAAACTAGACACACTCCAGTCTGTTCTGGCTCAGACTACTCTTATACCAAACTCTTACACCTCTTTAAATCCTCAGCCAGGCCATATGCTACTGTGAAGCACTACTAAGGCTTGCAGTCAGTTACTGTGAAGCACTACTAAGGCATGCAGTCAGTTACTGTGAAGCACTACTAAGGCATGCAGTCAGTTACTGTGAAGCACTACTAAGGCATGCAGTCAGTCACTAGTAGCACTACTAAGGCATGCAGTCAGTCAGTCACTAGTAGCATGCAGTCAGTCACTAGTAGCACTACTAAGGCATGCAGTCAGTCAGTCACTAGTAGCACCACTAAGGCATGCATCAGTCAGTCACTAGTAGCACTACTAAGGCATGCAGTCAGTCAGTCACTAGTAGCATGCAGTCAGTCACTAGTAGCACCACTAAGGCATGCAGTCAGTCACTAGTAGCACTACTAAGGCATGCAGTCAGTCAGTCACTAGTAGCACCACTAAGGCATGCAGTCAGTCAGTCACTAGTAGCACTACTAAGGCATGCAGTCAGTCAGTCACTAGTAGCACTACTAAGGCATGCAGTCAGTCAGTCACTAGTAGCATGCAGTCAGTCACTAGTAGCACTACTAAGGCATGCAGTCAGTCAGTCACATGTTGACACTTAGATGAGTGGAACGATCATCACATGAGGTCCTGTTAACAGCTGCTCTGCTCTCTCTCTCCCTCCCTCTCTCCTAGGTTTGCACGGATGAAGAGTGAATGGGACCTACTCTGTG
>OMKL01089988.1:0-10606 GCA_900302295.1 Parasudis fraserbrunneri | reverse complement strand
CACTACTAAGGCATGCAGTCAGTCAGTCACTAGTAGCATGCAGTCCATATGCTACTGTGAAGCACTACTAAGGCTTGCAGTCAGTTACTGTGAAGCACTACTAAGGCATGCAGTCAGTCACTAGTAGCACTACTAAGGCATGCAGTCAGTTACTGTGAAGCACTACTAAGGCATGCAGTCAGTCACTAGTAGCACTACTAAGGCATGCAGTCAGTCAGTCACTAGTAGCACCACTAAGGCATGCAGTCAGTCACTAGTAGCACTACTAAGGCATGCAGTCAGTCAGTCACTAGTAGCACTACTAAGGCATGCAGTCAGTCAGTCACTAGTAGCACTACTAAGGCATGCAGTCAGTCAGTCACTAGTAGCACTACTAAGGCATGCAGTCAGTCAGTCACTAGTAGCACTACTAAGGCATGCAGTCAGTCAGTCACATGTTGACACTTAGATGAGTGGAACATCATCACATGAGGTCCTGTTAACAGCTGCTCTGCTCTCTCTCCCTCCCTCTCTCTCCTAGGTTTGCACGGATGAAGAGTGAATGGGACCTACTCTGTGGCTTTTAAGTTTACAAAAATAAAGCACTACTGTACATGCTGTTGGCAAGAAGAAGAAACAAACTGTGGACACAGAGAAGAGGGCACATGGAGCTAAACTGAGGAACTGTACAATGCTATCATTTCAGAGGCCATCTGGACCTAATGGTGTGGAGGGTAGTAGTGTCTTACATGTCCCAATTCCTGGACACGGCTGAGCTGGGAAGGGGAGGGGATGAAACTGTACATACTGTAAGAATAGGATTGGCTTGGATCCTTGTATAAACAATATTGTAAAGTTAAAAGTAATTATAGCCGCATTTGTTGTTCTAACTGGCGAAGAACCTCTGAAAAAGGCAATGAGGATTTTCTTTTTCCCCTAAGATATGGGGGTGGGTGGGGACAAAAGCTATGGCACTTTGTAAAACCTGTTTACCCCGAGTGGAGCAGTTGAGTGGGGGGGGAAGGGGATCTTATTTCAGTACTCCTCAGAGAACGGTAGAGTCCGAGTCAGATGTGGTAAACCTCACTGGACAGATGCAGGCAATGCCAATCTACCTTTTAATGAAATGAACACCTCCCAAACACGCAACTTAATTTAACACTCATTTTGGCAGGGGGGACTAGGAAGGATTTATTTTTTAAATGTATTAACCTTTGCCTTGCCGAGGAATCAATGTTTTATAACATTTAGGAGCGACGTCCCAAGTCCAGGCTCTGGCATGCTAATGAAGAGCTGCCCATGTCACTGGAGCATATTATCCCGACCCAGAGGGAAAGATAGAGATCTACTCTCCCTCCCTGCTGCTGAGCATAACACAATCTACACAAACCATACACACACACACACACACACACCACACCACAGACACAGACTTCTGGTCCTCTGCTGCTCTTACAGTGTTTGCTATGTACAAACGATATTAATAAAACAAATCTCTTTTTTAATACAAGTGGTACGTGTATTTTGTTTATCACAATACAATGTGTAAAATGTCTGCAATATATCCTTGTCCACCAGGAAGCCCATTTATCAATTTGGCGAAATATACAGAAGTTAAAGAGTTGAATGTAGAACATTTTTTAGATAACTTAAGTCACACTGTCTTTGATTTGTAACAGGCTTTAGTCCTTTTTTGGCCTATAGAGTCCTCTCCAACTGCTGCTGTGCCAAGGACCAGTTCTCTGACATCACAGACAGTGGACTTGCAGATTGTTGCCGTTGCTGCAGTTATTGGGAGGCGATTTTTCTTTTTGCAGGTCAGGATTTCTCAGTTGTTGTTCACGGAAGCCTCCTTATTCCCATAGCTGGAGCCCCGGTCGACCTCAGTCTGGCCAACCATCCAGCGAATGGCGAGTGAAACTGAGAAGGGAAAGATTTGGAAAGAAACGTGTGAGGTGCAAACGGAGAGAAGTGGTCCCAGTTCGTGTGATTATGTAGGTATGGTTATTTCCACAGTAAAGGTCCCTCTAGACTGTACTTGCTTTTTCCCCATCACAGATGCGAGGATGGAGAGCAAAGTTCAGGATCAAAACGCCACCAGATGTACTTTTGAGGATATGATCATGTCAGCATTGAAGATGGCAGTTATTGATGCGTCTAAAATTGCGCGATGAAAAGCTTTGTGTCATACTTTAGCCGCAGAACAGTAACCACTTTCAAAAGGCGAAACCACAAGGCTACTTTCTCCTGATGGGGAGCTCTTACTGGCTGAAAGTAAAATACAAAACAATATCCAAAACTTCCATGTTGGAAAAATCACAATCAAAATTAATTCCACGATTCATTTGAACCCCCAACAGGAAAATCGAACGGTCTGCATTGACAGCTATATGTCGTCTTCCCCCTTAGTTGCTTTTGATACTACGTATATTGTGTGAGGATACATCGGACGGATCAAAATAAAGGTTTTAACAGTGGGTATATTTAATGTGGAAACATGCCCTTCATGAGCCCATGCTGTAGTGATGCTTTAAAAGAAAAAAAAATAAATAGAAAATGACCTCATTGCAACTACTGAAATGGATGAAGGGTGTAATCTGTGTACTTAGTAAGATCATAAAAAACAAAAACGAGGGCATGCCTTGGGACATGCCCCATACTTGCCAGAAAGGGGAACTTACATTTGAGGTGTTGTATCTGCTGCTTTACGGAATGTTTGGACAAAGAGGAAGTGGTTATTTGACATTGAGGGAACGACGGGGGGCATTAGGCTTGATTCAGACCAATTCAGGAAATGTGGGGAAAAACGCAGGTCCTCCCATTCATTTGAATTGAGGGTAGTGCGTTTAGGCTGCGTGAGGGGACCACATGGGGCGCTGGGGGTCACTAGCCGGCGATCAGACTGACACGCCCCCACACCTCCGCACAACCCTGCGGCGAGGCGCCGGATCGCCTGAATTGGTCTGAACGAAGCCTTTTAGACCGGGTTCGGGGGTGGAGACAAACGCGTGAAAACCCACCTGCGGAGCAGACGGCCACGGTGACCAGGATGGTGAGGATGGACCCAGAGCTGACCTGACGGACCAGCAGCAGGCCTAGAGGGTAGAGGACCAGGCAGGACCAGAACAGCCAGTTGATCAGGGCCCACGGTCGACGCGGCAGACCCATCGCAGGGCCAGGGAAGCACCCCGTCTGCGAGTACTGCTCCTGGAAGCTGTCCTGTGGACGCATACGCAACGTCCACACAGAAAACAACACCAGAGGCCTGGTTAGAGACCGTTCAGCCGCGTTGTTTCACGGGTGCCTCGCTTCAGCCTGTGTGAATATGTAACAGGATTCTGGAGCCGAGACTGGATTCTGTTCTGTTTAGTTCGGAACATACAGTAACTGCCACTGAAAATAGCAATGACCCAAGTCTCTGACAAATTCAGGCAGACCTTGTAAGACTAAAACTCTGAGGTTTGCTTGAAGAGGAACTATTCCAACAGTCAGTTTCAGTACCTGTTGTGGCTCAACAAAAATTACTCTTATTCGGAAACTTATCATGACATAATATGGAATTTAATAATTTTTTAATAATTTTATTATGGAATAAAAGTGTCCCTATATGTTTGCTTTGGGGTGAGGAATGATGATGATTTTTCGTTGTGTTGACATTTTTCTAGCAGTGGGGGCAATTTTTCAGCAGTGGGAGGACAGGGCTGAATAATAATACTGAATAATATTGAATATTAAAGAATGCAATATCCACATCAGAAAGACTGCGGTATGGGTATTTTGTTGAATAATTTGAAAAACTGAGGAGTGGTAACATTCACATATCCATGGTAAAGGCACTTTTCTAGCTGGTTTGCATAGTGCAATGCTTGAGCACAAAATAAAAAAACCCACAACTGATGATTGAGGTCTTGGCCTTCCTAGATAATGAAACATTTTGATATGAATTGGACTTATAATAATGGAGAAAAGGACAAAAGACAAAACATTCCACCTCCCTCCCTGTGTTTGGACGACCATCCAACTCACGTGTTGTGAACAGCACACCAGCAGCAGGTTTAGACTGGTATGAACACACATCTATTTTCCATTATAACTTAAAACGTTAAAAAAACGTGTCTTTCTGCAGAAATGTGAATGTGGCATGAGGAAACCTCTCCTGTTCTGACCTTCTCCTGGTAGAGCTTGTGCAGCCAGACGGCACATTCTGCCTCCTCTTCTGGGACGGACTCAAGAGGGATTCTCCTGGAAGCAGAAGGGGAGGTCACATCTGTTAGCTAATGGATTTGTTGGTGTTGTTGTTAACAAGACAGAGGAACAGACAGAAAAAAATTAATATATATATATATATATAAATAAATACAGCTCATAAAGATTATGGAATATTAATTACAAATGACCATGATTATGTTTATGATTATGTTGTTGATTTATGCTTACACAACCTAGAGACAGCAGGAAAAAAACATCAGAATTAAGGTTGTAAAGAGGATGTGACGGTAATTTATTTTTTTTGTAAACCAGGAATTGAATATTTTATTTCAGTACCTCACATACAAATCGGCGTGATACTTTTTCCCGTTGAGAACTCCCCGCAAGGACGGGACTTCATTGTTTCTGAAGTTCAGCGTGGAGTCATACACTGCCGCAACTACACACAGGGCATTGGACAAAGGCAGTCACCATGGGGTTAACTTGAACCATACAACTCATTTGATACAAATCTCAATGACGCAAAGCACACTGATAGCCACCTTCTCTTTCTCACAGGCATCCAGCTCACAGACTTTATTAAAAGGGATGCCATGACGTTTAACATTTAACTCTTATTCTTCTTTTACCAGATACTTGTCACAATCTGGAGGGAAAGCCTTCTGTACTGGTAGTTGAATTAAATAAAAAAAAAACAAAAAAAAACAGCGTATTGTTTGTGACTGATTGCATCAAACAATTGTTAAGAGAAAAACTGAATGAAAAGATTCACTTTAACTTCACAAGGGAACTAAAACAGGCATTTAATGAACTGAAATCCAACCATTATTGTGAAACCCGCAGATAAGGGAGGTGGAATTGTGGTTCTTAATACATGTGACTATGTGAAAGAATGTCATAGACAACTCTCAGATGTCACATTTTACAGAAAATTACATGATGATCCTAGAACGTTTTCATCTGAACTATCCACCCTTCTCAGTAACGTTCGGGCTCAGGGTGAAATCACAAAACGAGAATATGACTTTCTCAACAACACATTTCCAAAGATGGCCAACTTCTACACACTACCTGAGACCAATAGTTGAAGCACTTCCATCTTATGTCAAGGACTCTGCTGACATGATTACAACTGTTGAACAATTCCCTCCCATCAAGGATAACATCATACTTGCAAGCTTTCATATTGTATCGCTCTACACAAATGCACCATATGATGGAAGCATTAAGGCGACTGAATACTTTCTGAACCAGCGTGAGAACAAACTCCCTTCCGATGAGACTATAGTGCAAATGATGAATCAATCAAACATCTCTACAATGACCCCCCAAATGTCGTTTTCAGACATGGCCGAAATCTGAGAGACGAGTTGGTCCAGTCAGAATATGTTCCCACTGACCCTCTTCTGACACCCATCCCTGGTGGGAATTATAAATGTGGTGCTTGTGCCCAGTGTAATTCTACTTGTACAAAAAAACAATACTTCAGTCATCCACAGAAGATAAAAATCAAAGGTAGTACAACACTTTGTTCAATTGAATCATCCAATATCTTCGTTAAATATGCAGGGATTGAAAAGGTCACTCGATATATATATATATATATGTATTTATATATATACACATATATATATATATACACTTTCTTACCTGGACACTTTGAGTCCTCATGGTCTAAATGAGGATTTTGATCTGAGACCATTTAACAAAGGGGTACCCCATATGTTGATGTATATAGAGGTGATGTAAGCTGTGTTTGGAATCTGGTAGAATACCGTTAATGAACTGATGGTTTCTAATGGAAATGACAATGGCTTTCGAGAGCTAAAACTGTATTTCTCTAACCGGTTCAAATTTTTCATGCAAATATAGATGTGTTTGCCACCATTTGTGTTCTGTTATAATGACTGAGACTATGAATTTTTGTGGAAGTGATTGCACATATGGAATTTGAATTGACTCTAACTGACCATTTTGCTATACTAAAAGGTACACAATGTTTTTCTTATTTTCTAATTATTGTTATTTCTAATGATTGGTACCTAATCGTTGTAACTGAAGTATGTGACGCCTAATTACCTATACCGGTTACCCAGAATGTTATGCTGTATTTAAGTCTGTGTATGGCATTCACACACTTCATCACACACTGATGAAGGCTGTGAGCCCAAACGGTTGTCACTAGAAGGAGAAATGAGTGCGAGTCTATTGAGTCTATCCTTCACAATTTGAATGGTATGTTGCCCTAGCCAGCACCTCTTTTTGGGTGTTAGCTCTTTTATCAAAAAGTTGTGACAAATATATGTACTGGAGGCGGGATATTTTACAAAACTGAAACTGAAAGTATCCGTTTAACTGACGCCATGTTTAATTTCCTTTCATAAGAGTTAATAATAACAGGATGTGTTCTCACCTGTTCCCCTGAGGTTCTGGACGGTGACCCAGAAGCCTTTGGTCCTGGGCAGCAGGTGGTGCTTCAGTTTGGGCAAACCTTTGCCCTCGGCCACCTGCATGCTGATCTCATGCTTCTTGGCTGTGAAGCGTGTTCCCTCGCAGAACAGCAAGAACTGGACCCCAAAGAAGGCAGAGGGTTTGTTAAATAAGTGTTATGTTTCAAAATACGTATAAAGCCAGGGGCCAGATATCATGATCAACCATCTCAGGGGGGCACATCACATTAAAGTGACCATGAACATGGGACTGAATCAGTATAACTATAAAATAAAATAAAATGAAAAAAGGGCGTTGAAAAAATGTCATTGTAGTTTATCAGTTTGATTTTACACTCAAAATATGCGGGAAATCTCAAATCTGCGTTTAGCAAATCATGCCAATAATTCTTGAAGGTAAATAACAAAAGGAATTTGTTATTTGTGATCATATCCTACTTTCTATAAATAACTTAGGTAACTGAGAGGCTCAATATATGCTTCACATTTAGGGGTGGTGGTGATTTAAAGGGCCCCTGAAGACCACCAGACAGTTCTACGATGTCATCATCAACCACAAATGACTTTGACAAGATAGCGACGGCCGGATTAAGTCTCACCCAATAGTTCACTGGGTAATCCCGCAGGTTCTGAAGACTCTCCGTGACCGTCCTCTTGTCCTCCTCCCACTTCCTCTTACAGAAGACAATCTCCAGGAAGTACCACATCCAGCCAATCACAGGCACGTATGCGAGCTCTTTCTTAGCCATCACCTTAGAGCTCTGGAAAAAGTGACAATTCCATGCTTGTTAAAAGGAGTCAAGATTGACACCAAGAAATGCATGCACGCACGCACACACACCACACACACACCACACACACACTTCCCAAATCATCTTTGTCTTACCCCAAGAACATTGAATCTCTCGCAGAAGGCCCAGCCACACATGAAGTCTATCTCATACTTGTGGTTGAGGATGACGATGGCATTCTCTTTCCCAAACAGCAGGTAACTCTGTGGGTCTGTGTAGAGTGTGCACTCGGTGCCAGACCACCACTCAAGGACCGCCACCGTCTCTGAGAATGACAAAACATTACACACGAGGATGTGAATGTTGAATTCTGGTTCAGACCTGGTAGCAATTCTATAATGTAAACCTCATTTTGGTGTGAGAAAACTCAACATTTTATGCCAAGTCAAAAACAAATTTGAGGGTTCTCTGTTTGATTTCTAGCTTTAGGAGAGAGTGCATGTGCACAAATATTGACCGAACTGTCCTGGAGAACAGGAATAACTTATGTGAATTCTTTAAATGGATGGCATCCCCCTTTTAAGATAAAAGCCATTAAAGTATTCCATAGTATTCCATGACAGACATCTTGGTTGGCAAACAACAGGTGAGTGTAATCAACTAGTCGGTGATAATCACTCAATGACAACCGTGGCCAATAAGCTGTGGCTTTCGAGTGCCATATTGGTTGGCAAGACACGTCATAATACGGTACTATGAATTGGTTCACAGGAATTTCCACAGGAATTTCAGTTATTTACAATAGTGGCAGGCTGTAACTAGGTCAGATACACAATAGAAGAAACGGACATGCAAACATGTGAAGTGTGGTTAATCTATTTGTGGTGGGGTTATGTCTGATATTGTGGCTGGCCACCACATATAAATATATGTTGGTGAAACACTGGGCTCATATCACTAATCTATAGTGAGCCGAGTTTTATATAGATCAGTGAAACACTGGGCTCATATCACTAATCTATAGTGAGCCGAGTTTTATATAGAGCAGTGGCTCATATAGAGACAGGAGAGACAGAGAGAGAGAGAGAGAGAGAGAGAGAGACTGCCAGTGAAAAGATCCACACAGCACCACCCCCATCCTATCTCGAGAGGAAAGTCAGACTGACGACAGGTGTCAAGTGTCAGCCAATCGGTGGCGAGAGAACACTCACGGCTGGAGATGCAGTAGCCTAGCAGGCAGTTGACCCGGCGCGCCACCTGCTTGCTGACCAGCCACAGAGGTAGCGTGCAGAGCTGTAACAGGTTGATGATGAGGCCGCTGGCCAGGAACACATAGCAGATGAGCAGGTGACACAAGAACTGGGATTTCAGCAGCTGCAGGAGACCCATGTTTCTGTTGGGAGGAACACACAGCTTTCAGCCTGAGAAACACACCCGTTTTAATTTTTTTTCAATCTGTGTGGACTGGAGTTTTGTTCAAATATTCACCATTTGAAATATGTGACACAATCTCTTTCAAAGTGGTTGCTGGCATGACAGTAAAACTCACGTTCATTATTGGCCATCTTAAAGGGACAGTTCAGTTTTTGGAACCCTTGTCCTATTTCCTACTCACCAATGATGTTCATCGATAGAGTCCTTTCTCAGCACCGTCCATGCTGTTCATCATACTAGCTCTGGCTAGTTAGCCACAAACTGCAAAGTCGATGGGGTCAAGCTCCTGTCTGTACAAGTTGATTGAATGTAACTGATATCTACTTTGTGTGCACTGTGGGTGCACTGTGGAGTAGATTTCAATCACGTTCAGTCAGCTTGTACAGACAGGAGCTTGTCCCCATTGACTTTGCATTAGTTTGAGGCTAACTAGCCAGAGCTACTATGCATGGACGGTGCTGAGAAAGGACTCTTATCGATGAACATCATTGGTAAGTAGGAAATAGGACAAGGGTTCCAGAAACTGAACTATCCCTTTAAAGGGATACTAAATTTTCAATTTTAGTTGGTTATTCTTATTTGCCCGGCTCTTGTTACACAATGAGAGAAGTTTTCTACATTTCTACAAACACTGAGTCCTTCAGTTTTCCTAAATGTTTTGCATTCCCCATTAAAACCGTGGAGTAGATTTAGCTCCAAGGTTGCAGCTTGCCATGCCCCATAGTTTTAATGAGGAATGCCAACAATGCTAACATGCCATTTTAGGGAAACTTTTGTCTGGTGGAGGAAAATAAAAATAAAATTTTTGATGTGTCAAAGTTTCTCTTTAAGACCATGTCTAATTATAACAGAGATACATTCCTTTGTGTGTGTGTGTGTGTGTGTGTGTGTGTGTGTGCGCGCATGTCTGCACACCAAACTGTGGGCAAAATAATTGAGCATGTAGGGGCACATGATATTTCCACGGCACAATCAGGAATGCTGAAATGTGACTTTGTTGAACTGCTACAGATGTTAAGCTCACTAGATTGTGAGGCCTACATTAGTCGTTCCCTACCATCCACTGGATGGGGAGTAAATAAATTCGGCAGGCCACTGGGATTAAACACTTAGCTGTCAACTGCGTGTGCCCTACATAAAGTGAACTTTGTTGACAATTTCAATCTGTTCTGGGAGCACAGATACCTCTTCAGAGGGAATGGATTTTATCTGTACAGATCTGGAGAGGAACTGTTTACCTCTTACCTACTGTACTCCATTTGCCACTCACCTGTGATTAAAGATAAAGATGGCCACCCCATCCCTCCCACTGTCGGACTCCAGCCCAACAACCCAGGATGCAAAAGTCTGTGCCCCACCCCAGCACGATGACCTTGCAAAGGAGGTCTCTCCCACGCCCCCTTCCACTGCCAGATTCCGCCCCAACAGTCCATGACATGGTAGTCTATGCCCCACTCAATGAGAATGACCTTGCGGAGGAGGTATCCCCCTCCCTCTCTCTGCCTGAGCCAGACACAACAACCCATGACGCCTCTCCACCTCACCAACAGCAGTCAGGTTTCTAGCTTCCTCCCACCATCTACAGCCCATGATGTGAAGGTTTCATTACCCCAATCTTCCAGATCATCCTCCCTCCTTTCCCTTTCTCCCGCCTCCCTCCATTCCACAAGATCATCTTCCCCCTCCTCCCTCTCATCCCCTCCCTTGCTCGGAACTGGTGAATGCTGGTCTCAAACTAACACCCCAATCCTTCCACGACTCCGTCCTAGCTAGCCCTCAGCTACCACCCCCAATACCCCCCCA
>OMKL01089979.1:0-14039 GCA_900302295.1 Parasudis fraserbrunneri | reverse complement strand
CATCACTTAAGTCACATATATCGCACACCATTAAGTAATACTACAACAAGTGTTGCAGGTAAAAATAAAATTAGAGAATAAGCGAGAAATACGAAATATACACTCTGTAATTTCTTTGTACTATGCTACCTTAATCTACATCAATATACAATATGCAATTGCTTGTACTATGCAACATCAAAACTTCTCCAATAGTAACCCATGAAAAATACCCCTCTGATAAGTATAGGGTGATATAATGGTCTAAGTATGGGGAGTCAGTATATGGCTATTGCACGTTCATAAGGATAAAGGACTTGGTCCGAGTACCAGTCTATTTATGATGACCTAATAACATGTCTACAAGTAACCGGGTTTCAAGTGTGAGAGGTATAAAGTACAGAGTAGTGCAAGACACAACCACCATCAGAAGTTAAAACAATTGTGCAAATTTGCTACGACTAGTGTGTAGCCTCTGGTATGTGCATACCACTTAGTAATGTCCTTCAGATCTAAATTGGCTTTTATTTTGAAATGAAACGCTTGTGCGTGTGTGTGTGTGTGTGTGTCTTCTTCCTTTCACGTCAATTGATATCGGCGCGGGTGACGTTTGAAACGTCACAACGGCACCTGCCGCGCTAGCGTTCAGAGGCTCATTGTGTTCATGCTAAAGCAGCGCTAGATGTTAGCTAATAGTATTACTTAATGGTGTGCGATAGATGTGCGATATATGTGACTTAAGTGATGTATGTGATTCATGTGATTCGTGATCTATGTGAGCAAACTGTGCACCGAATTTCCCTACGGGATAATAAAGTATTTCAATTCAAAATTCAATTCAATTCAATTAGCAAACCCATTTTCGATTAGAGTCTTGAGTCCTGCATCATTGGTGTCAATGTGGTCCCTCAAATCAGACTCCAACTTCGACAGGTCCTTCTGCTTCGCGTTGGCCATTTGGTATGTTAGCTAGGTAGCTACAGGCTAGCTCTGCTGGTTGTGCTGTGAAAAAGCAGAGTTTTGCGGCAGGAAAGTGTCTAAAGTGCAAGTCAAAACATTCAAACTCTCCCGAACGTATCCTCCACTCTCCCATACACTGAATCTTTATGAGACTTACAGTCGAGGGGCCCTTTCAGGCCCTGGCGATGTCTCCTTGCAGACAGTGCAGATCAAGAGGGATCGTGGTTCGCCCTCTGTTAGCTGGGTGGCTGTCTCTCCTTGGGACACATGTTCTTCTGAAGCTCTGATACTGGGCTCAGAGCTGGCAAGGCCTGATTCCTAGGTACCCCCACAGGGGACAGTCCCTTTGGATTGACCACAATGGAAATGAATCTAGGAGAGAACACGCAAAGTTCCTAATGGTTTTACACAAGCTCACAGCCAATGAGCTCAAGGTTGATTTTACTGAATGATGCTCTGCTTCCTCCATAAATGAGAGCTTTTTAAAATGTAGATGGAAAAGCACTTTGCCTTTGCAAATACAAATCTATCATCAGGTCACAGAAGCAGGGAGCATTTTCAATATTAGAGCGTGTTATGAGTTTTGTGTGTGTGAATATCACCCCTTTTACATGACAGCTGAATAACGGCTTTTCCTTACTTTTTATGGAAGAGAAATGGGAAAACCATTCATCAGGAGATACCATGCTGAAAACACTTTCAACATGATTACTTTTTTTTTCTTTTTTTTTTTCTTTTTTAAACATGAGAACGAAAGATGGATGGCACAAAATGGGTTGATTGGCTTTTAGCACATCTTTTCTCGAGCCCATACCCCCTCATCTGTGTTGTGATTACCATACAAAGGGGCCGGGGAGGAAGAGAGGGAATCTTAAGAGACTCTTTCTATGCATGTTATAATACTAGGCATGTGCCTGCGAAGGTTGAGCAGAGAGATACATGAATAAACAAGTGAGCGGCACTCCTGGCTATAGAGCCTGGGTGGGAGGAAGATGCAGAGGATGATCGCTGTAACAGAAATGTCTCCACTCTGGTTAAATCGTATGGTCCTGCAATTTCATAGAGAAACACAGAATAAGACTTACAGCAAGATTGGTTCTGTGGAATCCAGCGCGTGGTGCACTGGAGAAGAAGATGATGTCATCGCAGCTAATTTGCGCCTCTCTACTGTTTCAAATGGTGTCTCTGATATCTGCAGCCACATGCCCCTGCACTCAAATCTCCACATTCCCATGCCCTATCACATCTTAAAAGTGTTTAGCATGTCATCGTATACTGTGGCCAGTGTGACATGATTATTTTATCACTTGATAGCATATAGCACACCATTTTCGCCAAACACTTTCCACCCCATCTTTAGCTGCAAAACAGGTCAAACCGTATTCCTTTCCCATTGGTGGCTGAGTTCTTCCAAAGGCTTTTCCCAGCACAACAGACACATGCATGAGACCTAGCACCTTAAAATCTCAGGCTGAGGACCGTTTCTACCTGGTAATTATTGCTCTGTTTGGTCAATCTATCCTACACTGACTGTGTCAATCGTGGCACTCAAATGTGTTCATGCACTTGATTTCCTCTCTTCAAGTTCAGGATGAAAGGATACCACACAGAAAAAATAGGGAACCTATTCATTTATACCTTAAAATAAGACCTCCATCTAACTGAGCCGCATAAAGCATTGCCATTGAAGTGCCTAAAATAGTGGCAATACATTATTCTAACACATTTTAAGGCAGTATTACATCTAGAACTTAAACTTGTCATAGATTCACCCTTAACAAAATGCATTCACGGCTGAACTATGCATTAAAAACAGATACTGTGTGCAACATATTATTTTAGGCATTCGGATGGCAAAACAATTTGCAGTAACTTAAGTTTCAATACAATCTTTCAATAGTGCTGAAATGTTCTATCAAATAACTAAACGAATGAGAACCTTTCTGAGTGGGAACACTTGACAATAAAAGCCAAACGATTCCTGTCGTGGACGCGAACATGAGGGATATTGCTACTCTGATATAAAAATCTGTGTTCATTCTAAGAACAAACTGCCTCCTTGGTGTCGCGTGTTGGAGTCATCATATCGTTCAAAAAAACCACAACATAAAAAAAATATGTAAAGGTTAAATTTCGTCATAAAATGTGAGCATCCACGTTCCGAAAAAAAAAAAGCATACAGCAAAAACCACTCCTGTAAGCCTAAAACAACCACGTGAATACTATCTCTGAAGCCAAGGTGAAGAATACCATTGTCACTTTAACACCGTATGGAGGAAAGCACAACTCACTGCAAACAGTTAAAACAGTCCAGAGTGTCTCAGCACAAACTGGTCAATGTACCTTTACAGTAAAATGTTCACCCCAAAAGTTCAAACAAACGCCGTGTTTGTTCTCTCTTTACCTTTCAGATAAGAGAGTTTACCCTGTTGTTGTTAAGTCCAAATATAAGGAAACAAAATAGCAAAAAAAAAAAGAAAAAAGAAAAAGGATTACCGTATTCACCACATCATATCACTGTGGTTTACACAAACAAAATAAACAAACTAGAAAAAGAAGGAAAAAATACTGAAAAGCACCGCAAAAGGACATTTTATTTAGTTTTTTTTTTCTTCTTTCTTCTTCTTCTTTTTTTTGTGAAATCTAGTGTGGATTTTAAAATCATTCATTAAGTTAAAGGAACGAGGTTCTAAGCATCCAACTCTTCTCCTATGCTCCATTTGATATGTGGTTAAGTTCCTAAGAGCTTGCGCGAGAGAAAAAAAAATAAATTAAAAAAAAAATCATCCCGTCCAGGTAGTTTTTTTTTCTTTTGTTTTTGCCCTTTTTCCTCTCCTCAGCGCCCCTTTGTAGAGGGGGCAACCAAGAAATCCTTCGCCAAGGAACAAAGGAATGATTTCGCTCCAGACACAGCTGATAGACTCGAGACATTTAGCAGATGTCCTTTTTACTCTTGACGATTATCCTGGTCACTGCCCGAGCGAGCGCTGCTCCGGGTAGCTCTTCTTCTTCCTCTGCCTGCCCCGTCCAACATGTAGGCTGTTTAGTCCGTCACACTTGAACGCCTGTGCCGTGGAGGTGCAGCATCTGGGCCCTCATAGTCTGTATGCTGCTCATGATCTTCTTCTGATGGCCTACTAAAGTGATCCCCAAGCTCATCACATCTCTGGAAGAGAGAGAGAGGGAGAGGGAGAGACAGGACATCCACACATAAATCATAGCACTGGACCATAGGACAGCAGTGCCAAACAAGTGAGATTTATAGCCTCAGGAATTTAATTAATGTGAAAACGGGATAAAAAGGGAATTTTAAATATGGCAGCCTTATTCATGAATCGCAACGATAGAATTAAAATTCATTCCTGCAATGTCAAAGGATATTGCGCAAAAAAAGAAAAAAGATATCAAATGATAAAACTCTACAAAGATTTTTTTCCCCCTTCTTCTCACATCACACATGAGTCTAGATAGAGTGTGATTGCATGAAGCTACCGAGAATAAAAGTGCTGATCCAGCATCATCACCCTTCAAATCACATGACATGTATAAACTCCACTATGACTGAAGAGACAAATTGGTCCCCTCCGGTCAGAACTCCTACTCTGAGACGCTTCAGGAATACGGGCCCCCCCGTGTTTAACCCCTCGCATGCTGTTGATGCATCTACATACTCGATTGACATCCTGGCAACAGAGTCCAGGGAGGTGTAGCCGGCTGCTGTGAAGTTGTCTCTGTAGCGTTCCATCTTGATGGCTTCCAGCCACTCTCCCACTGAGCGGAAAGCAGCGAAGTCTGGTGTGCTCTGATCTAGCAACGGACTAATTGGCCTGTAGGATGAACGGCAGAGAAGATGTTTATGTCCTATGTGAAACGGAAGCGTTTCACACAGAAAAATTACACAATCACAAGCTGGCGACGAGACAACCCAGAGATGACTGAAGGCACCCTGTCGCGCGGTAAATTGCAAGTGAGGAACAAACTGAAGTGATCTGAGACTTCAATCAATATCACATTCATAAGCAGATTCAGCATCTCTGATTTTCTTACTCTCAAATTTTTTTGTTGTTGCCGATAATAGTTGTGGGAATCCTTTTTATGTTTTTTCCCTCCTTTTTTTTTTTTCAAATGGTCTCCATAAATGGAAGTGCTTTTTAACCATGTTTAGGTTTCATTCTCAATCTCACCCAGACAAAGTATGTTCTGACTGTAAATAGAATTTCACTTGACAAATGTCACAGAGTGGTCCAGAGTTCCCACAGCACTGTAAAGTCCCGGGGACTTATTATATGGATTGATTTAATAACTCTGTTATTGACCATAAAGCCATAGAAGCTGCTTTAACTTATCGATTCTCTAGGACTTATCTTTCATCTCTGAATGCTGCTAGATAAATCAAACATCAGATGCTTTGGTATAGTTCATTGATGTACTAGAACTGAAATGAAATACTTGTGTGTAGCAATGGTCTGCCTTTAGAGTCATATAATTCTAAAAGGTTTTCTTCCATTGTGGTTAGTATTGTCCACATGACAAGTGTTTCCTTACCTCGTACAGGTTCCCACTGGAGTTTTCAAGGTATTGGGATTGCGAATCATCTTATCGAGGATACCGACTATTTGATCAAATTTGGGCCTTTCAGCCCTGTCTTTTTGCCAACAGTCCAACATTAGCTGGTGCAGACCTGGGGGACAGTCCATGGGAGCAGGAAGGCGGTAGCCCTCTTCTATGGCCTTTATGACCTGGAGAACCCAAAACAGATACAGACTTTAGACATTAATTTCTTTCATTTTAAAACCTTTATTTGATCTTGACGATCAGTTGAGGGTTTGTCCCCATTTTCAATGATGTAGAGTTACATCCAGTTAAAATAAATACAAATTTATATAAAGAAAGGTATTGAACATGCCATTTTTGGTGGGTGTAGCACACACCAAAATCTTTATTAATTGTTTCCCCTCCCTGCCTGGCTACTCCACACCCAAGAGTAAAAAACTTTTACAAACTGGGCAGTACATTAGGTAGGCAGTGTTTTTCAAGTAATTAAAGCTAATTGATTGCTTGTGTGCCCCTTGCAATACTTACTAACAGCTTGTTTAGGCTTGTTAATCTGAAGACTTCAAACCCTGGTCAAATGGCAAGGAGTGCCCAGGTCATTTTTCCCCAGCACATAAATAACATTTCAGATTGCAAAATCCATACAAAGACTAGACACTACCCATTTTCCATAATATGTCCCCTTTAATTCTGGTTATTCTCACTGATTCTGACCAAATGTATTGGACTTTGGGTGAGTGAATTGTTTTTCTGGGCCCTCGAGTTAGGTGTAGCTCTTCCAGCTGCAATTCAATCCAACAGACAAAGAATGTCCTCAAAAGTAGCCTCATGTATCTTTGTCTAACTCTGAAATGACTATGAAAGGAAATATTTTGTGTATTTCTTGTGGTAACATTCTTTGACCATTCGTCCGTGTGCTTGCCCCGTTGGACTGAATAGTAGCTGGGAGAGCGGCAGCTTCTTGAGGGCCCAGAGAGGGTTATTGGTAGGAATCTATCAGTATGATGCCAGGCGATAAAAAATAGGATTTAGGTTGTAATAACTGAAAATATATCCTTGAAGAAACCATTTGCCACATTTAATTTTCATTGCATCCTTTTTAATAATAATGCAGTGCTAGCACATACTAATCTTGTGGTCACCTAGTATAGATGCACTGCACTGGAAGACTAAAAGGCATTAACCAGATGGGATAATTCAGTGCCAGGTTTTTACAGTGACTGGGAACACGAAGACTCAAAGCAGTAAGACTAAAAGGAGGAGATGCTGAGGCTAATGTCGAGCCCCTGAATTACAATAGTTTGAGGTATCCGTGGCATCCGACTGTCCATGTCTATCATACCAACAGATGCAAATGAAATTAATTAAAGCAAACAGCTGGGCTGTTTTCCCAAGACATCCCCCGCCAACTTGTTTGTGTCTCAACAATAGACTGCATTTACCAAGCTCTAATGAATAATGAAAACCAAAAAAAAGATTAATCTCCACATCCTTTAACCTAGCGTACTCTCAGCCATCCACATCACGCATTGGAGTTTAACACCCAGTTCACTGAAAGTCAATGCCGTGTGAGAACATTAGGTGCAACGGGCACCTTTGATTTCCAGTCCCAATGCGCGTCTCCCATCTATCCTGTAGATGTGAAGCTGTTTATTTTCTGCATAATATTCATCTGTTATTCCTGTCAGGGCTATCCAAACAAGACTGAGGCATGGAGGGAGAGGTGTCAAAACACCCAAACTGTTGATAGAAATGTAAATATTTGTCTTTCTGCATCCTCCGGAGGAGCGGTTTGCTGATGTCTTGACAGAGCACAAAAATCTCTGACATTGATGTCTGTCAAGTAGGTAGAGTGCTGAGACACTACACACGCCACATAAATGCCCGATCATCTGGTTTAGCATTTCTAACAGCTGACCAACCACCAGTTAGGAGGTGTTGAGAATCCTGATCACGTTTAGTCCTGATGCTGTTTGCTTAACAGTATGCGCCATATAGAATTCTCAAGGCCAGACACAGTCGGTCAAAATGTGTAGGTAGCTGGTGGTCAGGAAACATTTGAAGTGGTCTGCCTCCGTTGGAGTTGTGAAGTGCCCGAGAGACGATTCAGTGAGAGCAGACAGCACAGGCACACAGTGAGCTCTGGGCGAACCAATCATTACAGCAGTTTGGACATTTGACATGGAGCTGAAGGGCTCAGAGTAGCCTGACTACCTCACAAACATTGTACTGAACTATGACCGTGCTGAAGTGAATTCCTTCTGCTCGTGTATAATGTAGTTCAGTGCATAGTTGCGCTAAGGAAGCAATCAGTGAGGTGAACAGGTTTGCAGAGTTCATGTATTCAAACTAAAACTATTATTATTCAAACAAAGCAATGATTGCAGCTCAAATTATTTCTACATGACTGTAGCTATCTTTAGAAGTGGATTCACATCACCAATGCTCACTGTACAGGTTAAAAGCCATTTGAATTAAAAACATTATGTATGCCAAGACTTTCTCTTAATTATTGCTATTATAATCAAACTTTTTTTCTGAATTCCTACTAACACACTACATCATTTTGATGCATGCCTTGCAATCAGGACCCCATTCAAGCAAAATGCTGAGATTACCATATGTCTCCTAAAAGTGGATGTACGGTACATGGTTATTTCATGATTTCTTGAACAGATGAAGCCTATAGTTACCATCACAGGCACATTTTCTAGATCATGGTACTGTGTGAAAGCCTAGCAGAAATGTTGGATTTTCACTCTGATTTTATAGAATTGTCAGATATCTGGTTCTAAACCGGTTCTCCATCAGGATCCAATTCTGGCCTTGTTAAATCAAAGAAAAGACATTTCACCAACACAAAATACATCCATGCTGGAGTTTTATTAAGTGTACTGAAATCATGGATACGATTTGATTTAGGTGCAAGTGCTCATTACTTTCATCTGGTAGTAGTCAGGTAGCATTTTTTTTTTTAGGCACATAATCTGCAACCCTGTCATTAAGGTCCTACAGCCCACTTGTATGACCTATTAGGTGAACAACACTGTTTACGGCTTATAATGACAACCTTGGCCTATGAGGTAGACCCTCATCTGTATGATGAGAACTCTGACATACTGGTGAATCACTGACTTCATGTAAGGTATAGCAAGCAACTCACATCTTGATTGGACATGTCCCAGTAAGGACGTTCGCCATAGGACATGACCTCCCACATGACAATGCCATAACTCCACACATCACTGGCGGAGGTGAATTTGCGATACTGGATGGCTTCTGTTGCGGTCCATCGGACGGGTATTTTTCCGCCCTGTTCAGTAAAATGCAGGTCAGTGGCTGGAGTAAAGATCAAATGCATTATATCCTGCATCTTCCCCTAAAATATCAATTAGAAGAGAGTTTCAACGTTACACACAGGGTCAGCAAAGCATTCAGACAAACTTCAGCAAAGATATGTGCTTGTTTTACATATTGAGTTCAGGCATGCACAGGCTCACACCCATATTTATGCTCTATTTTCATGCACTGACAGTGGTTTGATTTGCGTATTCCGAGAGAGCTCTGGGTGCTTAGGCTGAAGGAGCACTGTGGGACTGGTTTAATTGACTCACTGTTGTTGTGTAGACAGCCTCGGGATCGTCGTCTATCACTCTTGACAGGCCAAAGTCAGACACTTTACATACGAGATTGCTGTTGACAAGGATGTTTCGTGCAGCCAGATCTCGATGAACATATCCCATATCGGAGAGATATCTCATTCCAGCTGCTATGCCCCGCAGCATCCCGACCAGCTGGATGACTGTGAACTGACCATCATGTTTCTGTGGGAGCACAAGAGAAAACACGTCGGGGTCAGCCCCCTTCACTTGACCAAGAGGGGACGTAGAGGTCGCGGCACTAAGGCAGCGCTGGCACAATCGCTCGCTGGATAAACAGGTCCTATTGCAGACTTCCTGATTTCTCTGGCACCTTCAACAGTAGACAAATGAGATGAATAGTTGAAGAGTACAATGCCTTAGACCATATCCGAGAGTACTCACCCTGAGGAAAGCATCTAATGAACCATTCTCCATATATTCAATCACGATCATCACTGGTTTTCCTGAAAAAGAGGGATGACAAAGTCTATTAATTGAGACACAAACATTGTTTGCTTGTGAATGGTTGACTATAAATAACTACTTTATACAACAGCACTTTCATATTTCAGTTGTTGTTTTTTTTAGCTGTTTCGTGATGTTATAATTAATTGCCATCTGCTCCTTATATTAGAGTCTAAATGAGAAAACGTAAAACAGAGAACATGACTAATTCCATTAGATACAATGTCACTCCTTTGACTACTTTCACCTGATAGAGTTAAATGCACTGTAATGGATTGCATTCATATAGTTACTGTATTTTCACCCAGTCTGAATACATTTTGTATTCTCTAGAACAGTGGTCTCTAACCAGTAGCTCGTGAGCTATCATGAGCTACCAGTAGCTCTTGGCCTGTGTTTGAGTAGCTCTCCAGGCATTGTCTGAATATTTTCCATCACTAGTCACGAGGTAGAAATCAATCAGTGTTACAGGCTGTAATGTGTCTACTTTACACACTCAAAATGTAGAATGGTTATGCTTATATAGGGCGCCTTATATAGGGCGCCTTATATAGGGCGCCTTTCGTAAAGAGTAGGGGGTTCCCCGACATTCCTGGCCAAATTCCTAATCAGGTCTCTGACATCAAGGCCACCTAATTATCCCTCCCCATTAAGTGGCTGATATCAACGGCAACCTCCCTCCCCCTGCAACTACTCCCCAGGCCGTTGCTGTAAATAAGAATGTGTTCTTAGTCAACTTGCCTGGTTAAATAAAGAAAATAAATGAATAAATATAGCTCTGATTGGTAATACCTTTGTTGTTTAGACCACTTACACCCATAACAAATAAAAATAAAATGAGTAGCTCTCTAAATCATGTTTCTTATCTCAACAAAAATGAAACACATTACCTAGAAAACGTTGAACAACATTAACCTGACAGTAGGAGATGCTACTTTGTATTGTAAAAGCAGTGGGAGGGTAGGACACCACAGCCAAACAGATCATCTCTAGCTTCATACAGTGTTCCAGGGATCCAGTTGTCCTTTTGGGACACTTTATTTATTTAGTATCCTCCTAAAGATATATCACATGCTATTTTAAACTTTTCAGAGGTAAAAAAATGTCTATCCCAAAGCTACAAGTATGGCTATAAGTGTGTACTTGATGTATTTTCCTGTTAAAGCACTACTAAGTACCTCTAGTCACCACTCCTTCCAGATGAACAACATTGGGATGGTCAAACTGGCCCATGATGCTGGCCTCACACAGGAAGTCCCGCCTCTGTTTCTCTGTGTAGCCCACTTTCAGCGTCTTGATGGCCACTGACACGTCCCTTTTCCCTGGAAGCTTCAGGCGGCCGCTGCATACCTCCCCAAACTCTCCTGCGAGGGATGGAAACCAATCATGACTAAGGGCGGAGGCTGGGGGGGGCATCAAACACTTCATGCTGACAACTTTATTAGTGTATTTTGAGACAAAGCAGCTGTACTGCAGGAGAATACAAATTGGGGTACGACATCTTGTTATACTCTGGGGAGTGTAACCAAGGTCTATAATAAGACATAGCAGAGGCGCCTGTGTCATTGCAAGCGGTCAAGCACTGTCATTGACTGCCTCTCTAAAACACATTTGGCAGCAGTTCATCAGCTGTGGTGGGTATCTTTGCATTACCTACCTCTAAAAGATAAAACACCCACACACATTAATTGCGATGAACAATCTTTTTTCAGCTTGTTGCGACTGCACTATCAATATGTGTTGTGTAACACAGTGTCCCTATTCAAGGTGTAAATATTTGGCTGTCAATGTGATATATGAGAGCATGCAGAGACTAAACAGAGAGAGCTGAGATGTGGGATAGGCTCACCTGCACCAATCACCCGCTCAATTTTAATGCAGGAGGCGTCCAGCTCCTTGGCAAATTGATGGACAGCCCTGTTTGGGTCCTCATAGGTTTCAGGGTCAATGTACGTTTTGGTGCCTGGAAATTTAACTGTAGAAGGGTAAGAGGATTACTGTTACGATTAAAAATGCATACAGCGTACCACCAGGCGCTTGACAGGCAAACGATTACTGAGGGCAGTGATTCAGAAGGAATTGCTAAACAGTCAGCTGATGGAAAGCACCTGTGTCAAAAGGTCTTTCACACAGGAGAATTCATCACAAAAGGAAACCCAGTGTTTGTGTGGCCTGTGCATGGCATTGGCTGTGAGGTTGTCAGCTATCTTACAGCTGCTCCTAGTTTGTACTCTACGTAAGAAATCATCTAAAAATAAAAAATAAATAATAAAAAGAAATCTTAAAAGCAAGTCTCATGCAATCTAGGTTTGTAAAACAACTAGCGCGATAATAGATATCATAAAATCTCATGTATAATGCACAGAATATGGTTGAATTGATGTAGTAGCATAGGTAGATGTTGGAATGACGTTTTACCATGAAATACAAAATAATGATTTATGAACATGCATGACCACACTCTATATTAAGGCCATATAGCTGGGAAAGTTTTGACAACGGTCAAATTAGAGAGGTGGTGGTGGTGTTGGGGGGGGGGTGACTATAACACACTAATAAATTAGAATATTAATCTGCTGTAAACAGATGACTATTCATTTCTCTAGTTTAGTGCAGCACATTCTGAATTATAATATAGTGCAATAGTTTTCAAATTGGGGTCTGGTGACCTCCAGGGGTCCTTGGTGAAGCCTCAAGGGCGCCCCGAAAAAAATTATTAAGAATTGTTCAAATCCCCGGTCTAGATTTTTTTTTACCAGGTATATTCACATACATTCTTGAGGAGTTTAATCTATAGATGGAAAATAAGCTATTAGGAATTTTCTTAACCCATTGTTATTCGGAATATAGATCTGTTTTACTCCAGTGTTTAGACACATTGCCAACGTAAACAAACCTTTTAAAACCTCATAATACATTAAAATGCAATGAAATGCTTATATTTTCCTGTTGTCTAATGTCAGTCCCTGTATCAAGAGTTCAGTTAATCAACTAGAGAGTGAGAACATTTTTTTTCTTTTGTCATGTTTTTTTTGTGTGGGGATACTCAATTGTATACATTTAGATCAATGATTGTGCCTTTAATTTAACAAATTAATTCCATCCAATTGAATTTAGCACAAAGAGAGAACATGCATGTAAGAATGACTATAACGATCACAGGCTTCTTATCTCCACATCTACAGTATTCACACTTATTCGGTAATGAATCATATCATATCATTCTCAGATGTGTATCCCTGGGACACATTAAACAGGGCTCCACATGGCTGAATGTGTCCTCTTTGGGGGCCCTTTGACATGAAACAGTTTGGGAACCCATGATGAAGCACGATGAAGCACGTCAAATTTAATGCAAAAAGTGCATTCGAAATTACCATAATACACTTGCGAGAAACAAAAGCTGGAATAAACTCACAAAAACAACATCATTCAATTATTCGTAGCTCCAGGCATATTCTGCAGAGCAGGAAGCAGCCATATTCTCTGTGTTGTGGGGTGGCACGCTGGCCAATCCAGCAACATAAACACCAATGGACCGTGCTCCAGCGAGGGAAGTTGGCAGCTGAGATTTCCCTCCACTCGGCTCTTATAATTGCTTCGTCCATCCAAGATGTCACTGGATCTGATAGGAGATGTCTTATCGCGACTCCACGCCGCCACGCAGCAGACAAATTGGGTCTACATGTTGAATTTACGCGCTATCTAGCTTCTGTCGCCCTGGCAGCCTCTCGTCATTTGATATTGCTGAGCGAATCCCTCCATTAAGCCACCAACAAGACGCTTCTTGTTTGTGTTTCTTTACCAGGTTTTAGCGGGTAGACTGCCTGGGTGCTGAGAGCGATCTGTCACATACTTAGCGGCAGCAGACCTGGACTCAACAGCAACTGCCTCAGCTTGCTTTAGCGCCGCGCTTTGTGACACTCTCCTGACCCTTTGTTTCCAAATCAGCAGGTTGCCTACAGCGCAGATCATTACGGCTCCACTTGGGAAACTGTCTGCAGCTGCATCTCCAGAGGCATCATTAAGGCTTGGTGTATGGGGGTGAAAAGAAATAACCAAAAAAAACCCTCTTAGTGATAAAAGAAGCCTAGCGGTGGAACTCTGGCACAGAGTGAAGTATGTATACATCTCAGCAACCACCAGGAGCGCCACATGGGCCAGGGAACATGGCTTCGGTCTGGGCCTTTTACATTTTAAATGGAAACGACCCTCTTCTCTCGTTCAGATCCACGTCTGTTGCCTTTCTTTGAGAGATGTCATATTCATGTGTTTGTAGTTTAGAGATTTCGTGTCCTCATCTCAACAGATTTGTCATTCGAATCACAAACAGATGTTAGCTTGATTGTTCTCAGCGACAGCCCAAATCAAAACTTACAAAAGAAATGGGTTAAAACAGTAATGCAGGTCTAAGGTCTGTTTTTTATGGGGGGGGGGGGG
>OMKL01089835.1:29376-40088 GCA_900302295.1 Parasudis fraserbrunneri | reverse complement strand
AGTAGATATAAGACTGATAGGAGGACTGAGCAGTAGATATAAGACTGATAGGATGACTGAGCAGTAGATATAAGACTGATAGGATGACTGAGCAGTAGATATAAGACTGATAGGAGGAGGACTGAGCAGTAGATATAAGATTGATAGGAGGACTGAGCAGTAGATATAAGACTGATAGGAGGACTGAGCAGTAGATATAAGACTGATAGGAGGAGGACTGAGCAGTAGATATAAGACTGATATGAGGACTGAGCAGTAGATATAAGACTGATAGGATGACTTAGCAGTAGATATAAGACTGATAGGAGGACTGAGCAGTAGATATAAGACTGATAGGAGGACTGAGCAGTAGATATAAGACTGATAGGAGGACTGAGCAGTAGATATAAGACTGATAGGAGGAGGACTGAGCAGTAGATATAAGACTGATAGGAGGACTGAGCAGTAGATATAAGACTGATAGGAGGAGGACTGAGCAGTAGATATAAGACTGATAGGAGGAGGACTGAGGAGTAGATATAAGACTGATAGGAGGAGGATCGTGTGTGTCCAGTACATGAGACAGTCAAAGGAATATCTCACTGATGTGCGTATTCTTTTTTTAGCGCACGCACCTCGACCTCCGCAGTTAAAGTCATATTTCACTTTGGTAAAACATTTTTTTTCTTCTCCGGCAGCACACGGCTCCTCCAGGAGCTGTCAGATCTAACGTTCGCTCCCACGGAGATCCACTGTCACCGCCGGCATTCTGGCTTTTTTCTTCTTCTTTTTTTTTTTTTTTTTTACCGTGCTCTCAATATTGACAATTGCTAACAGCCACGTACTGTAAGCATGACCTTGGGCACGGTTTGAACTAACATTAACTCGGATCTACTCTGTCCTGTTAGAAGTTAGATTTTAGACTTGAGTTTTCAAATTGAAAGTGAGTGAGCCGGGGTAACTGTCAGAGCCGGAGCGATACTGGCTCTTGGGGGCCGGTGCCAATATATTGACGTAAAAAAAGATTCCGATATTGACGTATCGGCCAATATTCGCACACATTTTTTAACAAGGATCCCTCATATTTGGTTATAAAAACGGCATGAATTGAGCCTAAATATTCACGGGACTAGCATCATTGGGGATGGCTGTAAAGAGGAGAATTGTGTGGTTCCAGTGTGCCCATTATCAGATATCTTGAGGTGAGAGGTCAAAGGTCAGGGTTATGGTTAGAACCGTGATTTTTGTGAACCGTTCCCCTCCTAATATATATGGTCTGATATATCTGTATTTTTCACTTAAATTGACAACAATCGGTGGTGTATTAATTAGGCTTAATTTGATTTAGTAGAAAAACAGTTGATCACAAAAAAAAGTGAATGTTCTACCAATGTGAAATATCGCTTTAAGGTCGAGGCCTGTGTCACTGTTTTGGACAAAGGCCAAGCGCAGGGCTGGTTAGGAATGCGGTTCAGCTAGCCTGCCTGCCCGGTAGACCATGTTGAGAGCCACTCCTCTCTGTTGGAGACACACAGCCCTTCAGCCTGGCCATAGATTCAGCTTCATCCTCACCCAGCCACAGCAGCGAGTGGGTTCAGGATTTCAGTTCACATACTCCGTTTCCTGCCGCACCGTAAAAAAAAGACACGCACGCTTAGGCACGCACTCCTGCCATTACCCTCGACCGAGGCGCCGGCGGCGTTCGAACCGAAGTCGGTTCCCAGGCCCTGGACTATTGGACACTCGCTGTTCCTTGATGGCACAGCAAACTGAAATTTCCCAGCATTTGTATGATGGCTGGTGTGAATTCTCAGCCCTGAGCACGGCACAGGCCGAGGCAGAGCACGGTACAGGCCGAGGCAGAGCACGGTGCAGGCCGAGGCAGAGCACGGTGCAGGCCGAGGCAGAGCACGGTACAGGCCGAGGCAGAGCTGCTGTTTTGCCGGTGGTTTCAAGTGCATCCATATGCTGCTGTCATCCAGCATCTGCTTCCAGTTCACTGGTCATTGATAATCAATATATTGATTGATTAAATTGATTGACTAACTCTGGCTGATTTGCTTCTCCACTGACCGTGAAAGACCAAGGTTCTATTCCGGTGTCCACCACACACAGATGATAGATTTCACAAACGGAAGCAATAACACATCAAAATGGCTTCTTGTGTTGTGTGCAGCCTGTCCCATGCCTTGCGTATCTCACCCACTCCAACCTGCCACCACGACAAATAACCAAATAACCGAATGGGGCTGTGGAAAACACTGAATCTACGTCAACCCGGTAATAAAAGTGACTTAACTCCGGCGTAGTAATGGGAGGATGGCTCTGCTTGTTGACTTTACGTCAGATTAATGGAGGACCGACTGTACCAGGGAAGTGTATTTATTTTTAATTAGCGGAGGAGTACACCCAGCATGTGGCCGGAGCAGAGACTTTAAATCTCTTGAGTGCTGGCTCCGCTCCTCTCCCTCGGCCCGATTGATGCCGTCGGTGTCCCCTTACCCCCCGCCCCGCGCTCTACGCTCTGGTCGGGGATCCGGTTTGCTCCGTCAGCCCCTCCGGTCCCGGGGAAACCCCTCCTCGACGCGGGGGGTGTCTCCTTGCCGGAGTGACCCGTCAGCAGCCAGAAATTTGACACCGGCAGAAGGTCGAAGGTGACAGCTGGTGTAAGGTGACTGCGTGTAGGATCGGGGGTGAAACACGGGCCAGTTCATTTTCACCAGGTAGCTCATAGGACCGAGCAACGGACCAGGCTATGTCAATATTTATCCTTTATCATCCATCTGTGTTATCGTATTGTGGCTTTTTCTGATACCATGAAAGGTTATAGCGATTTTACTGTCTATAAATCTATATTGAAAAGTAAATATTTAAGTCTTTATTTCTCACAAAATGATCGTCACTTGTCACAATAATTACAGTTTGAGTTTGATACTCTGTCTCATGTCCCATAACAGTACAGTGCAATATTAACATTCAATGGATTATCCAACAAGTGAGTTTCTTTCTGTACCTAAGCAGATATTATGATTATGAAATAAAAAAGTCCCTCTAAATAGTCCTTCATCCCAGGCCAGGGTAGCCACCAACCTTCACAGTGCTGAAACAGGGGATATGTAAACATCTGAAGGCCCAGATGAGAGAGATGAGAGGTGAACTCCTGTGACCCCGGCGGGACCCGAGCTCATTAAAACGTTCCTGTCACACGGCAACCCGCCAGCGACGGGTTCAGAGACCATTTTAGGTCCTGACCCGCGGTTAAAATAGCACTTTCCTCGAGCACGAGTACGAGCACAAGGAAGTGACCTGCATTATTCAGCCGGTCCTCGGCCCGTGTGATGAGGCCAAAACTAATTACGTCCCTTAACGCCGGTGTCGGGGATATTATGGTTTTACCGCCGCAGACTTTTCACGTTACCACGATGACTCGAACAGCTTTCATTACAATCTTTTGCACATTTTTGGTGCACGTTTATGACCCCGAGAGGATGAACCCTATTGATTTTGGTGATCCCATGACCTTTCCTCTAGCGCCACCATCAGACCGAACTTTCACATTTCAAATGAGTGTATCTCCTGATCCGTTAGTCATACAGTCATGAAACTGGTGTCCAGAGATGCGTCTACTCATGCACAGCAACTTTGCCATAAGGACTTATGAAGTCCGCCATATTGGAATTTCCACCATCTTGAAGTATTGGAAAATCACTATTTTCCCTACTTCCCCTAGCCTGTTCACCTGATTCTCACCAAACGTGCTGTGTGGAATCTGGGGACTAACATCTTCAAATGTGTCGTTTAGATAATTGATAGGCCAAACCATATGACTGCCAGATCCAATCAAATTTCAGAAAAACGCGTAGTAAACAGTTACTTTTGTTACTTATGTTACTTATGTTTGCCTTACAACGGCAAGGAGGCCTGTGAAGTTCTGAGTCATCTTGCCCCATGGTGGTGCCACTCTCGTAAAACTAAAAACATAAACTGCTCCTCAACGGCTCAGATTATGGGCATGGTGAAAAGGGGGATTGAGAATTTGGGTCGTTCAGGGAAATACCCGCTGTCAGTTCTTTTTCTACTCCTACACACTTAGAAATGGAGCTAAGCATATGGTCTATCCCACGTTTATCCCAGGATCATCCCGAACTGAGGAAGAAGCATCAACCGTCCCAAATCCAGAATGTGGTCAGGCCAATGTATGAGTGAAATTTGTTTTAGCCCCGCAATGCCTCAAGGGGCTCTGAGGGTGGCGATGCCGGTCGGTTGGTCGGTCGGTCGGTCGGTCTGTGGCACTCGTCGGTCCAGGCATTAGGGTGGTGCGCGATAGCGATGTCGCCAGCTGGGCTTTTAGAGTCTTACTCTCGTTTCATCTGGTCCTAGAGACCGTCCCTAAACCTGCTTTGTACGGGACTTCCTTTGTTTTTGTTTGGGACAAACAACTCTCCTTCGTTTCTAATGGAGAGACTGCGTCTTCATCTAGTTCTACCCTGTTATTTCCTGCCTATTTGTGTTTTCCTGATCTCTGGGCCTATGTTCATAGGCTGTTATAGCCTTGAGTTGGACCGATTCAGTTGGTTGACTTACTATTTGGAGCTGCTGAAATCATAAAGTTTCAGGCATATTCGGCTCAGTGATACAGCAATAAGGGGAACCACTTACTGAGAGACACATGGGCTATAGTGCGCACACGTGCACACGTACACACATACACGCGCACACACACACACACACACACACACACATCTCACACACACACACACGTCTCTCACACACACACACAAACACACACACACACACACACACACACACACTATACACATAATGTGGTATTCAGCAATGCAAATGGGTGGCACCATCATTCCTCAGTCAATACCACCTCCACCCCCGAGCTGTAGTTATTTTTGCTCGTTCTCTCAGTGGGTGGCTCAGAACGGCAGAACGCAAAAGAGAAAGAGAGGACTACAGGCTCACTTCAGAAGAATACCCTACCACCCAACAAGGGCTCTGAGAAGTACCTAGTCAGTAGTCACCACCGGCACATACTGTAGTCTGTGCAATGTTTCCCATACGTAGATTTCTTTTGTGGGGGTGGCCCACCTCGGTATCAGACAATCCCACCACATATAGACTCCCCAAACCGACACAATAGCATACTTACTAACAGCAGTGCTTGTGTTGTATGCAGGAGTCCTCTTTGGACTAAATCTGGTCCTTCCCAGCCTGCCTCCACCGCAAAGAACCCTAATAACCTGTGGGAAACACTGCAGATTACAGTGAGCCGTTTAAATGGGTCTCCTTGTGTTTTCCTTGAGAGCAGCTGAACTGAACCGTAATTTTCCTCTTTCGAGGCGAGCGTAGTCCTCTGGAGTGCTTTTACACGCTGCGTGCTTCTCGGCCCTGGGTTAGCCTTAGCCTTATCCCCTGTTTCAGGCCTAGGGTAACAGTTTGTCCTGGGCTAACCCTAACACCGTTCACACTACAACCGCGAACCAAGACCTAATTTCTAGAATTGCAGCTGCAATGGCCTACAGGTTGACTGTCGACTGGTGGGTCTTGGAAGTCAGTTCAGTTGTTCCTTGAGATTTTGCTCAAATGTTAAGAAAGTAAAATATCCCATTTCATTAAAACACAATGACATCAGCTTATAATTCTACTTTCCCCCAAGCAAGAGTTAATACATTTTCAGTAGCTGCTGCACATTTTGCTATAGCCTCTCACCTGACTCATTCCAAGCATTCTATGACAGTCGCAAGCAAAATGATCAGGTGTACCTTGGAATTTTCATTCTTGTTTAACTGTGCGGTGGCATCAAATCGATTGAGAGCCACTGTCGTGATAGTGCAGGCCCAGCACTTTACACTCTGCTGATGTGAAGCATTATCTGTGTCTGCGAGGCAAGTGTTAAAAAGGTTGTAGACTGCAGCTCGCCCTGAGCTAAGTGCAGCGGGAAATGGACTTGAGCTGTGATCTACTGCTCCTGTTGGGGTCACAAAAGAGCTCTTGTCAGACTGTTAGCTCCTCTCTCCTGCCTCCATTCACATATAAAGGCTATGTGTAAGCCTACAGTATGTATATATGTTGGGAAAACGCAATACCGTTTTCACTGTCCATACTGAGCGCGAGACTTGAATGTTGTAGATATGATTTTACTTAACATTACTTTGGGGTTGTCTGACAGAAATCACTGAGATATAATCTGATATTTAATAGACATATCCCTCTGTGTGTGTGTGGAAAAAAACATAAATGCAGAAAAACAAGTTGCTTTGACTTCTGACATGTCACACCTCGCCTTTGGTGTCGGATTTTAGCGTTGGGAAAATTCTCTGCTACTGATATTCTATTCTAGCCTTTGTCGGTCTGATAGCTGACACCAGTATTGGTATGTATGTCTAAACTAGAGCCTAACCCTCTGAGCTGTTTCCCGCTGGTCCACTGACCAGCCTCTCTCCTGCCTCAAGTCACACTGCCTTACCAGCCTCTCTCCTGCCTTACCAGCCTCTCTCCTGCCTTACCAGCCTCTCTCCTGCCTCACCAGCCTCTCTCCTGCCTCCCAGGCTACGGGTCTCTGTGGGTGTGTAGGCTAGCCGTTTGCCCCACCTCCCCCCAGCCCAACAGTAGATCAGAGTTCAACAATCTGGCAAAACTGACCTTTATTTACATGAAAATATTTGAGATTATTACTTTAAACATCCTTCAATGTGCAGAAAAAAAACCTCTGGGTTCTTCATCTAAAGAAGTGACAGTGTTTGATGTCACCTGTGTGATCTAGTGCCCTGAGGCCAGAGACCGATAATCTGTCTCAGATGGTCTGGCCCAGGGAGGGCTGCTACCTGCTGCTGAGGTGCCGCGTAGGCTGCAGAGAGGCCAAAGGTCACCAGCTGCCTCCTCACTGCTCCACTGAAACTTCACAAGCATCCAGAAGGAAGAGGAAATGTCTGTACAAGTTGTGGCCAACTGTATGTGTGACCGAGGAGGCGATTGAGCGAACGCACACACGTTCACATAGTGTTGGGTTTCGTTATTCAGTTCCAAGTTAGTAAAATACCTGGATTCGCTAAACCCCCCCCCCTCGCCCTTTCTACAATTCCCCTCAACTCCCAACCTCACACCCCAGTCTTTCAATATTAAGTTGTTTACAATTTTGTTATGTTAAGATTTGGTAAGGGATTTGGTAGGGGATTTGAAAGATTTGTATTCGATAAGCAGATTCGATGCTGGATTCAGATTTTTATTAAAAATGCTTTCAAACCCCAACCCTACGTGCACAGTCCATACGAACACACCTAACAACCAACAAAACAACCAAACACCCAACCAAACAACCAGTCAGTCAATCAATCAACCAGTGATCGAAGAGCGCAGTAATTCTAGAGCTCCTCCCTCTGAGCACCTGATGATGTCACTGGGTCCCCCCGCGCTGTGTCTGTATAGCTGTGGTTTTTAGACGAGGTCATCAAAGCAAAAGCAAGTGCCTGGTAGCGACTATGGGTCCCCAGAATGGCCAATAATAATACTGCGGTTTGACTGTTCTTTAGCTCCTGCATGTCGGCGAAGTAAGCAAATGTTTGACGAGACTGAAATATCCCTTTATCTCCTATAAAGTTAGAAAATCATCTTAAACCCCCCCCCCCCCTCTCTGCTCTCTCTTTCTCTCTCTCTTTCAACGGTAAACATACATGGTTGCTGATGTAGGCCAGTTACTGGACAGAAGCTAATGCTTTCCAGGAAATCGTATAGCCTGTACCTCAAATCCTGAACGACACAGGGCTGATGCCTGCGTTACTACTCTGCTGTTTTCACCCAACATCAGACTTCACTGGATAACAGCCCAAAGCCTTAATGTACGTGTTCCCCTCGAGCTGTTAGCATCTGTGTTTATTCAGGCTTTTTCCTCCACCCTTAAGCCTCTTAGCTCTACTACAGCATGTCAAGATCAAGACTGCATGCCATTTACGACCACCATGTGGTGTTTTCCTTGCTTTATCCTCAACACTGAAGCAGGGCCGGGTTTTAATATAGCCTATAACATCATTCATCCATTCATTCGTTCGTTTATTCAACTTTTATTTAATCTGGAGGAATAATTGAGGGGCTGGCCCTCATTTTCAGTGATGTTGAGGTACAAGAATCATGAATCCACACACAGGTATGCATTTTTACAATATTGTTGCTAAAGATATTTGTGTGTGTGCGTTATCATCCAGCATGTATAAAAATGGCACATTATAGCAGTGTTATGAGGAATATGCAACAGAAATTGAATAATTGAATTAGTCATACCATGACAGTTTGGTTCCAAAACAAGACATCAAAAAGACGTCATATCGCAGTATGATTTGTACTGCACAAACCAAACTGTCAAATATGTTATCATCAGAAATAAGAAATCTATTGTAAAATTATATTTTGGCCATATCGCCCAGCTCCTCTCTGGGTGTTTTGTGTTATCTAATATCGCTTATATATGTGCTAAAACCCTTCTGACGCTCTAATGCAAGGAACTTACACTGTTTGGAACTAATCCTGAAGCCATTTGCAAAGACGAGATGCAGAATATTTTACTTGACACCTTGGGGTTGAAATCTCCCCTGTTGGTGGTCAGAAAAAAAAAGCACTTTGGCAACGCCACCTCAGAGTGTAACAGGCATGGGGAGTACCTTTGCTCCCTGACACCGCCTCGATGGAGGAAATGGATGTTGTTGTCAACAGAGCTGTTGCTACAGCTGCACCTGTAAGTGGTCTGTATCACTGTCAGTTTGAGTCAGGAGAAACACTGCAGAGGAGAAGTTCAGATGTGTTGCAGGTGTCTCTGTGTGGATGCACGCATGTGTGTTTGTGTCTGCACTTGCGTATCTGTATTTATATATATATATATGTGTGTGTGTGTGTGTGTGTGTGTGTGTCTACTGTATCTCTGTGACTGTGTGTGTGTGTGTGTGTATGTCTACTGTATCTATGTTCCTGTGTGTCTGTGATTGTGTGTATATGTGAATGTGTGCATGAGGTGTATGTATCTGCGTGTGTGTGTTTGTGCTTTTGCGTGTGTGTGTGTGTGTGCGTGCTGTATCTCTGTGTGTGTGTGTGTGTGTACTGTATCTCTGTATCTGTACGAGACAGTGTGTGTGTGTGTGTGTGTGTGCGTGTGAGACGGTGTGTGAGTGCCATGTGCCCTATGTAATATTAACGCAGTGACGTGGGCAGCAGCAGCAGCAGCATGCTCCTCCTCCTCACCACAGCCAGCGTGTCATCTTTGTCTCTGTACCCCCTGCATGGCTCCACCATTGTGACAAGTTGGTGCCGGCTTAGTAACAGCTTAGTAACGGCACCTTGTAAAATAGAGCTCCGATGGAAACTGGTGCTCGGATGAAAACCACGGCACAGAGGGCTTAAAGGAAAGGAACACAGGTTTGTCACTCGTAAGGCTGAGGGATGCGTAATACCGATTCAGATATCGGGACACCTGCCATACATTACTGTGGAGGGGGTGTGCTTCGGTAGAAAATAGTTCCTGCACTAAACTGTTCACAACAAGGTCTGTGGATCGTCTTGAGTGACCAGGTCATGATTTCTGGAAAAGAGTCACTTCTGTTGAGTGTCTCCGATGTCTTTTCTGGCGCTTTGAGTGCCACAAAAACAGAGTGCCAGTCGGCTCCATTGTATTGGAGTGACGGCAGATATCTCCAAAACTCGGCAAATCGCACCGAAATCATCTAGACGGGTAGATAGTGCTCAGGGTACGTTTTTTACAAAACTTTTTTTATTATTATTTTGGATTGAAATGCTCCTTTTTAAAGTGAAGAGTCTGTCACCGCTATGTGCTTTTGGTTGCTTAAGAAGAGGAGCCAGCTGGTTAAAAGTCACATTCCTTTGACAGAATCACAGTGGAGGCATGTGAAATGTAGGCAGAGATTCACAGTTCAATGGCCCATTCAAACAGCTCAGCAAAGGGCAAGGCAATATGGACGAAATATCATACTGCAGTATTCTTCATTTTGAAAGAGCCCCTCCAGATGTATTTTAAACCCTTCAAAAATGTTCTATATTGAATAACAATTAGTATAAATATGTTTTTTTTCCACCAAATTGTTCAATTAACTACTGAAAATGGCTAAGCAACACATATGCAGATTGGCAACAAGCACCCATTGATATTTACCAGGGATTCCAAGTTGGCAGCTTATATTCTTTGAAGATATGTCAATACCTTGCTCCGCTTTCTGTGTATGCTGAAGCTAAAGGTGTCAAGTTACCATTTATTGGACCATGAGAGGTTCGGCCTATTGGTGACATCACACATGCAACTCAGATTTCAGGGAAGTACAGAGAAGCTCTCCCTCTCCAGGGGAAGAAGGTGAAAAAGGCGCTCTGGTGACAAATTCTGCACAACTAACAATCTCCAAGAGGAGTTAACCATAAAAACAAATTTGAGTGAAAATATTCTTTAATTGAATATTAATTCCTAATCACCATCCCAAGTATATCATATAACAACTTGCTTTCGTGAAAACTTTTTCGTGAGGCTGTAGGTCATGCAAATCTTTTCATTTTCATCAATTCTCTGTGGTCTATTTAGCAGCGTGTGTATTTAGTGTTTAAGTGTATTTAGTTTGTTTAGACTGTTGTGAAGTAACCGTTTTTAAATAAACAAATGCACATGAATTTTGATTTCAGTTTGACCGACCAAAGCAGTAGACTTCCAGGTTGATATTGTGACATTGCTACTGTTTGTT
>OMKL01089835.1:7902-19243 GCA_900302295.1 Parasudis fraserbrunneri | reverse complement strand
TGGTTAAACACTATGACTTCTGTTATGTTGCATTAAACGAGGGAAGCAGCAGCTTATTGGGACCAGAGTGACACCCTCCTCTTGAGTGGAGAATGACCCCTTAGATCTCTGCATCCTAGAGGGGGTTTGCGGTGTCTGCATGTAATTCTGCCTAACTCATCCATTTCATCACTCATTCACTTTTGTTAAGCCAGGGGCTGGGAGATATACCGACTATAAAGGTATACCGTCATGGATCCATGCGAAGATAATAGATTTTTACTATACCATCATCAACAATGTATACATGTTAAGTTTATCCAAAAAAAATGTCCTTGATGCAGTACTGTAAAGATTTTGGGATGAAATATTTATTGAAATATACCGTTTTGAATGAAAAAGCACCATGACAATTGTATTACAAAAAAAAAAATTCAAATCACACTCTAATGTGCACTAGAAAAAAACAAATAAAAGTAAAATATCTTTATACCGTCAAAAGTAAGAAAAGAAATAATCACATTTTGACCATATCGCCCAGCCCTGTGTTTAGCCTCCATTTCTTTCAGTGGTGGGGTCAAATAAGAGGTCGGTAGGATTTTTAAGGGACGAGAGATGACTTCTGTAGCAGATTTCTTTTTTTCTTTTTTTTTAATCATTATAGAGCCAACAGCTATTGCATAAGATGTGTTCAAATCCATTTGAATCAGATAACACTCCCGCATTACTTTACAGTTACTGGTTAAAAAGATATGAGATTGTCGCATTTAATGAAAAAAAAAAAAAGTATTTTCCACATGTTTTGGAATCCTGCTCCATCAATGTGCATCAGGCCATTTGATCAAATGATTAAGATCACCGTTTATTGACCCAGTAGGTGGGACAGTGTGATCTACTCTATTCTGTTGTAAGAGTGAATGCCTTTTTTACTACAATGGAGGAATATATAAGCATTGTCTCAAATGCAAAAATAGTCCTTATTATGAAGTTACAAAATACCTTTTATGCCTATGCATGCCATTTAATTTTGTAGCCTATACATGTTATTATTGTTATCATAATCATGAATTATGTCCCTAAATCAGTCACCAAAGGATTTACATTCCATTGCCAGCCTTGTCGTGAGGAGTTTGTTGGGGGAGGACGAGGGAGTTGTGAACATCATCCCACTGATATTGCCTCAAGCCAAGTTGCTGTCTTTCTTGACCTATCACATTTTAATGCTTCTTGATTCCTACGCATAACGGGTGCACTTTATCAAGATTTACATGACATTTCTGATCATATTGGGAGAATGTGGCGTGTCGGAGAGGGCTGGCCAAGTAGCGGGGCCCACTTTAGGTATTGATAAAAAATTGTACAGATAAATGTGTGATATTTTTGACCACTACAACTGTTTTGTACTTAAAATGCAGTTTGTGCTTCTTTTTTTTGTCAGTGTGACAAACTTAAATCTCGCCTCTGTTAATCTTTTCTGCACATTGTATTGTATCTGTATGCTCAGATATCTCTAGCCTGTCTCGTCCCGGTGTATCCTTTTAGAGAAAGGGAGGACAACTTTACATAAAGGTCATCAAAATTAGGCTATGGTGTATTGTCTCTTTCTTCGTACACCTATTATTCTAGGGGATTTAGACCCTTTTGTTTGTACAAGTTCATAACTACGTTTTACCATGTATAATGTATATTAGGGCTGTCAATTGTCCCCAAGAATATCATTCTAACATGAATAGGCTGAAATGAGGCAAATTCAAATGTTAGCGATAAAATGTACATATTACCACATGAAAGCAGGTGTAAAATGCTTACAATGAACAACTTCATTGTGTGTTGTGTTTGCTATTATGGGTGGTACCAATAGGAAACTATCATTAGGCATTGGGCTATGCTTTTCAACACCCATTTATTGGCTTGTACTGCAGGCAAAATCACGAAAAAGGGACAAGAACCAGTGATGTGTTTTCAGTTCACCTCATATCAATATATTTTTTAATTTTTAGATCTGACTGGCAGTAAGGTATTCGAATGAATATTTATTTTTCAAATTCGAATATATAAATTAATTCTGACAGCCATGCTGTATATATATGCTTTATTTTTACAAGGACAGATACAGCCACATTGCAAACAACTACCTGTTGTGTTGTATCACAGTGTTCTAATGTTGGCTAATTTTCAGTACCTGTCCTTGGAGCAGGTTGGTACACATACATGGGGCCCTTGCTCATGGACACTTAAGCGGTATTGGCACTGTCTGTACCGGGGATTGAACCAGCAATCCTTCGATGACTTGACAGCCTCCTTAACCAGCCTGCCAACCTTGCCATCCCCCTACTAAAGACCCTTTGGTAAGTCCCTGAGTTTCAGATTGTGGTTTCAGTTTCAGGTGGTTGTTGCAGGAGTCTCTTGACTTGTCCCATTATATAATCTGAGCCAGCCCAGAGTTCACCTCTCATAAAGGACATGAGTTAGCTTGCGGTGGGCAACCTTCGTATTCCTGCAGGTTGGGGTTTTCTGCCGCGGAGGAGTCCTTAACACAGACACAACGAGAATGGCTGGAGCCAGGAGAGAAGAGCTTCCTGGGGACTCCTGTCCAGTCTCTGTTCACTCCCCCACTAGGACGGAAGCAAAAGAAAGTCGTCGGAATCTAAATGTTGATCCAGATGCATCATATATGACATGCTTCAATAAATAGAAGTCTGCGTCTTAGATATGAGAAACCGTAGCATTACACTGTACATATACAGTGCCGTATACATTGTCATCATTCAACTGAGCCAGACTACCTGCCCCCAAGGTTCCGGTTTGGTCATTGATGTGGAAGTAAATAACTACTGGGGTGTTGACTGGAACCAGCATTCTAAATATTTCATTCACTTGACTAGAATCCTGGCCCCAGTGGTAGCTGCATTTCCACTTAGTAAAGGAAACATCAATGCCTGCCCATAGTCTGTCCATAATTCTATGTCCACGTATACCTCTTAGTGGAGCACCAGGCCCTTCCTCCTCTAGTGTCACTCCACTCTGAGTTGCAGGGAGGGAAGTGTTCCTTCTCAGCCTGGGATTGGGCCTTGAGCCTCTGGCCCTCTGCTAAAGACGTCTCCACCTGTCCTAGGGCCTCTGTTGGCTGCCCGCTCTCACCGTAGAATCGGCCGATTAACCTACCTGAAACACGAACACATACAATAGAGTTAACCCTTTTCAGGTGTAAGTGTTTTGAAACGTTTCCTGAGAATTCTGACATTGTCATTAAAATTCTAATTTCACATGTGAAGTCATACACCTGAAAGGGTTAAAGTATTACGCAAAAAAGCATGGATGACCATCCACTCAGGCAATAATGTAAAAATATTTATATATTTATTTAGCAGCAGGCTGTATAACATCATCCAACCCACCCACAGGTTGATAGTCCGCCTGGTAGAAGGCTAGCCAGTCATAGAGGGCCACCACCTGCTCAGGGGACAGACCGGACACATCGTCTGTCAGCCCGCTCTCTGAGAAATCCCCAGTGACAAAGGCGAGGGACGCATCTTTACCTGGGAAGTATTGAAAACATGTAACATGTATAGTTACCTGGCTTGGCACTATATTTAAAGCAGCACGTGGCTTGGAACTATATTTAACTCCCTTTGCATGTAGAGAGAAGCAGTGTTGTATCTATAGACAAATAGCTACATTATTATTATTATTATTATTAATAAATACACAGAGAGAGAAATCACCTGCAAAACAATGGTAGACGCCACCAGGTCCATAGTGCTTTTCTCCCTTGTGGACATCAAAAATCTGCCCGAGCACAGCCAGGTAAAGTCCCTTGCTGTCCTCTTCCCCATCGTACAGTGATAATTCATGCTTGCTGATGAGCTGCACAGGTGCATTCCCAATTATGGTGGACCAGTCGCGAGCAAAATATAGTATCGCTAGTAGTACGGATAAAGACGCGAAGACATACCCGAGCATTATGTTTATTTAGATTTCGCATCTAAATATTCCCTCTGCATTAACGTTACATCAGATTAATTATCTCAGTAGACTGGAGTGCCTTTAATTGTGATCAAGCTATTTCCGGGTGGTATGGAATCATCACAGCGCATGCTCGAAATAATGCAGATTATTATTTGTATTTTATTTCGTAGCGTTTGCAGATAATTTCAGCTAATGTCATTTTAGTATTTCAGGTCTATTCACATAATAATATATTCAATTTGAAATCTAGCGGCTAGAAATAAAACATAAACCTTTTTAATATAAATAACAAAAATAATAGAATATAATAGGTTGAGTAGAGTACGGTTATAATTAGTGAAGATAATCTCGCATTAACTTGTATTTAAATATAGTTATTATAGCTATATTTGTGCCACTGGTGGGCGTATGACGTAGGAGACCAGGTTACGTACTGTACGTCAATCAAGGACGTCAATGCGGTAGTAGTGAACGATAGGGCATAGGTTGGAGAGAGTTGTGTGCCGACTAGTAACCGTTTCAAAACCGACACCAACAGGCCCGCAAACAATTAGTAAAGCCCCAAATAGGTCTCCGAACAACATGGGGAACGCGGAGAGTGGCTGCGGAGGTGGTAGCGGCGACGAAGAAGATGTTGAAACGGAGAGTCCCGGGTTCGCGGAAGACAGTCCGGCCTCTGCAGCCACGGGCGTCGGCGTTGGAAGTGGTGGAGGCTCCGGTTCTAGAAGACGCGCAAGAGGATCCAGTAACCCCCCGGTGCCCAGTGGTGGACCACCTTCCCCCGGAGTTCTTTTGGAGCAAGTCAAGCTGAGAGAAGCGGCGGCTCGCATTAGCGACTCCGGGGTTGCCATTCCCGAGTCTGTCCTGGCCGGGAATGAGAGTGTTTTGGTACGGTGGCTGGAGGACCGGCTGAGCCGTGGAGAGGAGTCAGTGAATGTTGAACAATTTTGTGAGATGTTGGAGAGCAGAGATGCTCCTCGGGATGAGTGTGAAGAGGTACAGTATGAGTATTATCATGCCCCAAAGTCAGTCATATGAGAACAAATATTCCTAACGAGTCATTTGACAGCTTTCAACTTGTGATTTGGAACACCAAATACCAAACAAATTACAGTGTAATCCATAATCATTATCCCAACTTAGGGGTATTGTTGGATCCATTCATCAAAATATTGCTGAGTGAATTTGATATCCCTCTATTGATGTCATACAGACAAGGCTGTTGAACTCACACAGGTGTGACATGACAACTCGCACACAATGATCTGTCCATGTGTTAGTCACCCATGTTAGTTTCATTACCAGGCCCACTGTCATTCAGGTTTCAAGCTTTGGTCTCTTACAGCAAAACAAGTTGCTTTGTTGCTTGTAGGCCTACATTTGTTGTTCAGCCAACCGTCATAGATGAATAGGTTATCTGTGAATAGGTAGGTTAGCCTCTATGTGTGCTATTGTTAGGGTGGACATGGAATGCTACAGCTATGCTTTAGATACAATAGCTGACTACAAGCTTGCAGCTTGCCAATTCGTGATTGCTGTTGTAACACACCTGGATTTGAACCACATCTGGATTCTAACCTGGGTCTCCAGCATATTGCTGTCAGACCCCTTCAGTGACCTTTGCACATTCCATAAATTGGTCCTTGTTGTGGCTATTTTGTTGTCCATGAGGAGTTGAATATCTGAATGCTAGTTTGTATGACAAATGATGCTTCAGCTGTTCACATTTGAAAATGGTATGTTTAGCCTGATGGTGGCACTAGATGCTTGGTGCAGTTGACCTCAAAGGTCTTTGTATAATTCTGGCAAAGCCCTCACAAGTTTAATAAAAAAAAAGACCCTTGTGTCCATTACATGTCTTTTCTGAAAGCAGATTGGACCGTGGCGGCCATATTGTTTTGTTTATCAATTTTAAATCAGTAGCATGGTTAGGATACGAGACGGTGACCATACAAATACAATTTAATTCTGGTCACACAAGCTGTTGAGGTGTGGGCTAGCTTGTCTTTACAGTGAGTTATTTGTGACCAGCAGTTTGTATAGGTCAGTCCATCCGTCTGTTTGTCTTGAAAGTGAGCTAGAGTGAAGGGCTCTACTCGGGATATAGCTTAACTCAAAACACATCAGATAGGTATTCTGGGAAAAGGCCATGTAAGGCCTTACAAACTAGCAAAATAATCTTAAAATCAATTCTAACGCTAATAGGAAGACAATGCAGGGACTTTAACACTGGGATGATTTGGGCTCTATTTCTCATCTTAGTCAAGACTCTCTGCGCTCAAGGGTATGAGGTGTGGAAAACAAGAAATATCAGTATCAACCAATGAAGGCTCACACACTCTGAAGGGAAAGATGTGCAAAAACAGACATTTTGGCATCAAGCCATCGTCAGTGTATAATGAGACCACACACCTCAGGCGCTGATAACCTCACACTCCATGTGGTCACTTCAATATGTTGATTCGATCAATCATGGCCACAGTGGCTCACAATAGATACAATGATTTGCTATGCATTGACCTGCAAAGAAGAATGAACAAATTGCCTATTCAATGATAATAGATAGTAGTAGATGAACACTACCAGTAGCAAATATATATAAAAACACAAAATATATACAATACACATCAGTATGTTAGAGCCTATGACATATGAACTGTAAACATCAGTTTATGAGTCGTTCATACTCAGTTCAGAAGGACATATTACAGGAAAGGTGTGACAGCAATTAGTTCTTCATTCATCCCGTTTGGAAATGGGCTGTTCAATACATACTGTAGATCCATCTAGCTTCAACAATGCTTTATCAGTACCACCACCTCTTCTTCTGGGCGCTATCATGTCACTACCTATGCATTTCACATCTGTATCTTTACGTTTTCATGAAATTTATATGCTACAGGTGAATTTATATGCTGTCTCCTATGTTCATTCAGTCAGGTTCTTCGTTTCCTTGACGTCTTTCCTACACAGTACACCTTACAAGGGCATGACAGCAAATCAATGACACGATACGAATGACAGGTTATTCATGACCTAAACTCCCCAACATATGAATTCTTCAGCACGAACAGTATAATAACATGCTACATAGCTCCTACAGGTGTAACCTCCTGGAGTAAATACCTGCTTCTTATTTGTATGGACCTCAGCTCTCATACGAGGGCGCATAAATGTATTATTTAAGGTTCTGTCAGCTTCTATCAGGTTCTACCATTCACACCCCTTACCAAATCTATTTTGAGAAAATACTGGCCTATACTTGAATCTGATAACCTTAAATAATGCATTTGCGCATCCTTATATGTTCACACACAAACAAGTAAGAAATCTTAAAGTGTTTTCACATCCCGTTTTAAACTAACCAAACTCGGGTCCTTTTTAAGTGGACCAAAAAGAGGACCAAGGAGAAACAGACTCAGTTCTCTTTGTGTTCACATTGGCCTCTAATTTGACAGAGAACTTAGATCCTTTCCTGGTTCACTTCAGCTGTGATGAGATCCTATATAATAATAATACATTCAGTTTATATAGCGCTTTTCTGAGTACTCAAAGCGCTTTACAACACAGAGTGAAATGACACACAGTAAAATCATTTAATAAGTACATAGAATAAAACAAAACAAAAAAGATAAAAAATAAAAAAAAGACTACAGAATAAGACTGATAAGAAAGAAGGAGTGAATTTAAAAAAGCCAGTTTGAAGAGGTGGGTCTTGAGAGCCTGTTTGAACGATGGTAGAGTAGTTTCCAGGCGGATGTGGACGGGGATCCTAGTCTACTTTCAGTTCACACCTACATCTTTCTCCACAACTCAGCCACTTTATGGCTGTTACAGATTGCAGTTTGTAATGCAAGTAACAACCTATTTGTTAGATCGGTAACTAATGTGATTACCAAAAGAATGTGTTGTTTATTGTTGAATTTGATCCGGCTTATTGTTTAATATGATGTTTGGTGTTCACATTCACAATCCGCACATGAAGTGCACCACCAGAAGGACTCAAATATGATAAACATTAGAGGCCTTGCACAGAATGTTTGTGTAGTTCTCTTTCTTCCAGCATGGCTGCCTGTAACATAGTAACCATTGTTTTGTACAACGCGACGGAAGAGACAATGGTTGCTGTGTGCAAAACAACGGTTGCTATGTGTTGATATATGGGAAATATATCAACAAAAACATAATCATTTGGTGTCTTATTACTGGATTTTGTAAACAAGTCACAGTAGAATAGTAATATCATGCTCTTCCGGTGTTTTACCTACTCTCCCACTGCACAGAAATTAGGCATTTTTCTTCCGAAAGTGGTTACTAATGGTTACAGGTAGCCATGCTCGAAGAAAGAGAACTACACAAACATCCCATGCAAAGGCCTCTATTATGACTCTATTCACAGTATTCCATCGCAGAAATATTGGTCACAAACAACAGGTGATTGTAATCAAATAGCAGGTGATTATCATTAAATGACAACCGTAGCTAATTGTATGGTGAGGCGCGTCATGAGAATACTGTGAATATTGCAGCAGTCTGCACGGTGTTGAGCAGCCTACATGTCTGAAGTACAGTATACTTTCAGGGCTGTAGCTGATGTAGATATACTCGGGGCTATATCCTCTGGAAGTAACAGCAGATGAAGTTCGCTCTAGTGGTGATCAGCTGAATTTCCTGTCTTATTCAAGTCTATAAGCCTTTGTCATGGTATTCTGTCATTTGACTGCTGTATTACATCCATTGAGTCTCATTTGTTGATATAATACTGTGCCACAATTTACTTAAAACACAAAATATGCATGCCAACTGTTTCCAAGGACTCATTATTATATAATATTAAGTGGTAATGAGTTTTAAGTGAATATTTAAGTGCATATCGCAAAAAGCTCTCCCTATACATTTTTGTGTACTTTGCTCAAAAAAATGAGGCCCATTGGATCTGTCCTTGGTGTACTGTGGGACCACTACTATCATGGTGTTTACTTTGGGCTGCTCTGCCTGTGTCTCTGTCCCAGGCCTTTGGTCAGTTTGATGCGGAGGGGGATGGGGTGGTGGATGTAGAGAACATGTTGATGGCTCTGAAGAACTCCAACGGGGCTAATCTACAGGGAGAGTTGAGTCATGTGATCAGACAACTCCAGGCGTGCTCCCTAACCCCAGGTAGGAAAAGTGATTTTTTTTGTTTTGTTTTTTTGTTTTTTCAAAACAATTTAGTGTGCTCAATTTATGACTCAAGCCTTGTTTGGCAGTGGACAGAGGAATTAGCCGAGATTATTAATGTCTCAAAGCTGTGATTCTATTCCTTCCTAGGATTTGTGGACATATTCTCCAAGTCCAAAGACCGGCTGGGGCTCCACGCCTCCAAGATCCTTAAATTCCTGCACAGGAATCGTATTCCCAGCAGTGCCATCCCTTTCCCTGTTCTAGAGGGCTACAACAGCATCTGCACCATGAGGTCCACCGTGGTCCAGGACTTCCTGGAGTTCCTTCTGCAGAAGGAGAAAGGTGAACACTCGATAAACACAGGAAGAGATGGGCTAGGCGGGGATAAACATGCCAGCAGGGTATTTTCTTATTCCCCCGCTAGTAGATGCCCATTCACACTGTGTATTTTTAGATCATCGATGAACAAAAGTTTTGTTTGTTTTTTTTCTTTCATAATGTTCGTTATACTGATGTAAACACATTTGGCTGTCACCATTATCAACAAAGGATAAGCACTGATAAATGATGAATGACAAATAATAAGCACTGATAAATAATAATGAGGAGAGTAGAGGGTAGACTGGTAGCAAATGCTAACCAATTAGGCATACCCCTTGGGTACCCAGATGTCCTGTTTGTATCTATGGCTACTGGCCAGTTTTCCTGCATCAGTGTTGGAATGACAAATATGAACTATATAATTTGCATGTTGTTTTCTAGAGGATCTTAGGATTGCCTAGTCGTTCCTTTTAACTCACTCTCACCACAAGTGTCAGGCAAACCGTGTCATTCCGTCTCATCCTTCGTCTTTTGAAGATCTAGACATCCAGTACAGAGCGGAGTTGAACCGTGACCCGGAGGTGGACAAGGTCAAGGTGGTCACCCAGTGCTACAGCTTCATAGAGGCTTCATCCAACCCATCCGACATCCACAAGATGACCAACGGAGAAACGCAGTCCTGCTGGCAGTCCGACGGCAGCGCCCGCTCACACTGGATAAGGCAAGCATAGCTCTGATTTCAGTCTATTCTGACATGTGTGACTGGACACTTAAAGGCACCTCCAGTAGGATTTCAACATGTATATATCATTGTAAATTCAATGTCCATACCTTGGTAGGATTACGGCAGAGACACGATGAGACCAATGAGAATGAAAGAGAATTGTCGGGACAGCGACGAGTCTGTTTGTAACCTCTATTTTGTATTTATATTTTGTGCCACCGGGTTGGATCTGCTGACTGGCATTACAAGGCCAATGAAGCCTTTCCAAACAAAACTTGCTTTATCAACAAAAATAACTCCACGTTCACAGTTAGCATGGACTGTTTACTCTCTCCTTGCTTCATCAAAACAAATCCCACATGGGGTATTGCTGAGGGTCGGGAACAAACAGCAACATTTCCTTGGAACAGGAAGGAACAGGGTTTATGGTAAATGTGGTCTTATCATGGGTATTAGGCTACCACTTGCTTTGGCGATGATTTCATTTGTTTACTGTAATTACGCCAACGTATCACAACTAATCTGACAATGATATACGATATGATATATTATTGTTGGAAATTCTACTCACTGGGGGCTTTAACTTTTTCACGCCATACACTGTCCATGCTAATGTAAGCTGTTGTCTCCTTGCCGTCCGTCCCCCCCCCAGGTTAAAAATGAAACCAGACGTGGTGCTGAGACGATTGGCCATCGCGGTGGCATCCAACGACCACAGCTACATGCCTCAGCTGGTGTCGGTGGCGGTGGGGAAGAACCGGCGGTCCCTGCAGGAGATCCGAGACGTTCGCATCCCCAGCAACGTCACAGGCTACGTAGCGCTCCTGGAGAACGCCAACATCACGCACCCCTGTGAGTCACCCCGGCTCTCGAAGTCTGTCTGCTTTTAGTTTTCCAGGAGCGAGAGACTTTTCCTGCTCTTAACGGCTATGGGAGAGGTGCCGCTACTACGGTAGTAAGGTTCCGTTAGGTGGTTCAGTTCGGAAACCGGTTCTGAGTTGGTCAAATACCAGGATTCGTTAAGCTTTGAGTGTTACAAATCCTCTTGTCAAATGTTGCCCCCCCCCTTCTACATCTCCCCTCGACCTCATCCTCAGTCTTTCAATATCAAGTATCATTCGGTTGAGTTTACTTAAAACATTGCTGAAAGAATATTTTGAAGAAGAAATAAGAAATCCCCCCCCCCCC
>OMKL01089825.1:3847-16335 GCA_900302295.1 Parasudis fraserbrunneri | reverse complement strand
TGTGGATGTGCATGCACATGCCACAGAATGCAGGAATGTGTTCCACAGAGTGCACACATTCTCCCCATGTCCTTTGTACAGTGGTTCGGTGTTAGTGTGGGGGAGCACCATAGGCGTGTGTCACGGCAGGCTGCTCTGGAGATCAGGAGGCAAGCTCTCTCCCTCCCTCACAATGCAGGAGGCCACCAAGCCACACACAATTACACCCACAGTCAGGCAAGCCTGACCCCCTCTCAGCCACGGGCCAGGCATCGGTTAGATCACAGCATGCATGCTCACTTATCTGTTATTAATTAATCTATCAAAGCTAATCAAGGTAAACCTGGGCTTTTAAGCAGGTCAAAACACACAGTTCCTCTTTGGAGGTTTTCTCTAATAAAATAAGACAATAGGTAATGTTGAGGCCAGAAAAAAGGCTTTTGTGGGTTTCTGTAAATGTATACATCTCAAAACACAATGAGGGAAGAGAGATAGAGAGAGAGAGAGGGGTTCTTTTGGTGAATTGAGTGTCTGTTGACAGTCACAAAAATAACAAAATAAGTAAACAAAAGCATATGCTTCATAATTACACCTTAGGCTACAGCAATGCATTAGCATTGCATGGTTCATCATGAAGTGTCAATAAAGATATAAAGGTATGAGGTGCAACACAAGGTCAAGTAGCAAACGTATTTAGAAGCCTACCCTAGACTGTCATATGTACCTCGAGTGGGAGATGTCTTCAGTGTAGCCTATACTTTCACTTTCACTGGATCTTTCAAAAGCAGCCTAGCCTATCCTATGCTGTACAAGTGAAATACTGTATATCTATTTTGTTTTTAAATTAAGATTGGAACACAACTTGTGAAGGGTTGTATTATTGCCAGACGGGAAAAAGGAGCCTTTTCTGATGAGCCACTAGGACCTAGTGAGAGCTGGTGCGTCCACTGAGCGGCGCCGTAGCCCGCAATTTGAAGACGCAGCCAGCTGCAGGCCAATCTGCTCTCTCATTCCGTGTTGGGTTACACCGACAAGGGCTCCGTCTGATCCGCGACTTTTAGAAAGATAATATTACAGGTAGGTGCAAGCCACAGACCATGTCACTATCGATAGACAAATTAAGCATTGCAAACAAGCCCGTGACCCAGAAATTCAGGTCACCATGCTCGTTTCCAGCAGTGAGTGGTAAGCAGCTCACTGTTCCTGGCATTTTAAGTCCTTCACCACAACCTGTTAGCTTCTGAAGGCAAAAGCTGTGAAACAGAGCAAGCGATTCCCCCTTTTTTAAATCGGTGTCTTTTGTAAGGTTATTCTTTCTCTTAACTTTAACGTTTCTTATGACCAGCTAGCTAGGCTACTTAAAATGTGAGTTTATGGACTTAACAGACAGTGTAGCTACTTCCTAATAGAAATTAAGCATGAAAAGAAATGTTGGGATGCAGGTTAAAATTTCACTGAAATAGGCCTCACTGAAAGTCTTTTGCTCCTACAGGGCCTTATTCAATGTTCCACTGAGAAAGCCCAATGCAAAGTGGGCCCAAAGCCAATTGGGATGGATTCTGGGGTGGAACCCAAACAGATGGGAAGTAGTATAAAGGTGAATACAAGGTCAATCCAAGCTTCAGTGATAAAGCTGTGGGCATTGCTCATAGCAGTGTTTTAAAAGTTGACTTACGAAAACAGATTGTATGGTCAGACAAAACTCTTTAAGACCATATTGCAGCATTTTTTTCAGGCTTCTTTTGTCTAGATTGCCACAGGCAGCAGCAGACACCAAATGGTCAAAAAATTATGTTTGTCTGGGAATCAGCCGAATGGGGGGGGGGTGCTGATTTCCAGTGAGTGGATATTTCTTTGTCCCTCTCTGTGGTAACCTCGATTTTCATGTTTAACAGGCTAACAGCTGATCCATCTTCTAGTATGGGAGCGATACACTGGAGGTTGAAGCTCTGAACACATGGGACCATACTGCCGGTAATTAATTGGTCAACCCAGTAATGAACTTTGTCTATACATCTATCACTACACTTAGGTGTAACTAGAGTAGCCTATCATATGCAGGATGTTCCAGAGAATAAAGACTGTCTGTACATTTGGCCGGTAGTTAGCACTTCATAGTATGTGTCGTGATAGGGGATTGCACGGCTTCTCTCTGTACAGTTGCACTCATTTTTCCCGTCACCTCCTCAATGCTGTAAAAACACTTGCTGTGGGTTTGCTAGATTAACAGAGAGCCCCCTAATGGAGTAATTACACCGAGCCAAACATCTATTTTTCACCTGTGCTCTGCCATTATTCTCCGTCCTCTATCCACTCCATTGGAAGTCACTTACTCTCTTTACAATGAGTTATCATTGACTGCCATTTAGACATTCTGGAGCAATTTGTCTTACTGAGGCCATGCGCTGGCCTCATTGCAAAGAACAATCCCTCTCCCTCCAATATATAAAACATTCATGGGGAAAAGGAAGAGAAAACACCCCACAAACAGATAGCGGAGAGTGGCTAATAGATACTATAAAGGTGACAGACAAGTAAAATAATGTAGGAGATTACTGGAGCACTCACCAGCACAGATCCTGTGCTACTGAAAAAAAAAATCCTCTCCAGGAGCAGCCTGTTAAATGGGTAGTATGGCAACTATTGCTGGTGGTAATTCAGTGCTGATACTGTATAAACTAACTTATTTTAAATTCTAGTTGTAATCACATATCAAAGTTTCTTTAAAAAAAGAAAAGAAAATCTTTCAAATTAGTTTCCTCTTTTTTTTTTTTTTTTTTTTTTACATTTATTAAATGTGTGGCCCTGTGGGTGTTGAATTGAATGTGCCATTGTTACGATGGTTTATTCAATTAGGATAAATGAAGGGCAACACTTAGCATATTGGACACGCAGTTTTACCTCTTAACAAATGCAGCGTGTTTCTGTTTCTCCTTGGTGCTTCCATGATTGTATAAAGCTATTGATTGGTTTCCCCAGCTCTTGATCATTTGTTGTTACAGGTAAGAGGGAGGCCTTTTCGATCTTGTGACCTGTGAAGTGCTGTAAGATTATCCAGTCTCCCTCTGAATTACCCACATCAAACCAATGATCCTTATATATAAATCATTAAATAGCAGTGTTGAAGATATGAAACAACATGGAAGACATGCATGTGAGTCTGCTGTTGAGTTCAAGGCTGGTTAGATAGAACATTCTCCATATTGACTGTCCTGTTCTGGAACATCAGTTTACCACAGACAGGCTTTGCTTTGGATTCTTTGGCTTTTCCTTTTCTCTGCAAAAAGGTTCAAAGAAGTTGAGGTCTGTTGTCTGTCAAAAAAATAATTTCTCCATGTTAAACACACGTATTTAGTGTAAAATCACTGCAATGATATTTGGTATTTTCTATATAGCATACATACCGATACAGCTTATATAAAATAGGGAAATTACCGACATATTATGAATCGGTCCCACATGTGAGTTGACACGTCCAACTTTCCTGAAGGAAGGAAGTGTGAGCCTCAGCCACTGGCTAGTCTGTGGCGTACAGTACAATACATATCCCATTCAATCTTGCTCCATTTCCGGGAAGGGTTAATCATGTGCTTAACTCAGTGTTTTGTTAGATTAGTCTCTGTTGGTGCTTAACACAATGACAAATAACCATTATTCTTTTTCTTGCACTGATAATCGGGACAACTTAAACATTTCTTACCAGCACAAGTGAAACCATTAATCCTCAGTGATGTTGCTGATAAGTGGTGACTTTGGAGTAATGGCCTTGTCACCTAAAAAAAGAGAGCAAAATATATGAACAATTAAAAGAAGATGGCCATTATCCTGTGCATCCCAGCACCTTGTGTGATTAGCAGTATAGTTCATCTAGTCTTAGTATGAGTCTGAATACTGATCATAAATATTCTATGAAGATAATGTGCCATGTTAGAAATTCTTGGAGGCACTAAAATAATGATTTGGTGAGGTGTGTTAGAAATATGGTGTTATGTGGTTAAATGAGAAAAATGTGATCTATTTATTAAAAAAACAATAATCTGTCATTTTCATGGTCACTTATTCACTGATTTTACACTGTTTACATGCACACAATAATCATATTACTGCCTGTACCCTGATATATAACAATTATATGATTAAGCCCTTTACATGTGTGTCCAAAAAAAAGGTTTGATTAATATTCCCGTTATCATGCAATCTTGCGTTCAATATTGATTGAATACATTAATTGCTCCCTCCCTTCCTATAGGCTAAAAGTGATGTCAGTCAATTCCCTCTTGCTATAAACTGTAGTCATAAAGTTGTTCCCATGTTATTTCATGTTGATCCCCATTTAATTTTCTCGCAAGGTTCAGCGTGCGTCAATAAGACTCAAGAAACGTGAACACTAGATATAAACAAGGAATGACGTAAACATTAACAACTCAATATGTTGAAGGCAAGTGTCACAACTTGGAGTGATAGGTCTTCCTGGATTATGGTGAACGCGCATCTAAACTATTCACCCACAATGTAATTGATGCCAAAATACTCCACATTTTAATCTAAATATGAATTCTCAGATTATGACCTTTATTAGAAGTAAAAATAAGTATATAAAGTCGTTGACCCTTATTTCAATATTAGTATTCCCTTTGTCACATTAATTAAGATCTTAGCATTGACATGCATGTCTGTGTGTTACAGATGTGTGTTTTTCTCTGTCCTGTCAGCAATACATAAGATATGTTTTGTGCAGTCAAGCTGCCATGCTGACATCTCAGACAATGTTATATTCTAATGTACCCTGTAGTATCAGTCACACTGTACATGTCATGTACCCTTTGAATACTAGTTATGCGGAGTGGAATCACTGTGATAACCTTTTAAACAATGAGCTAACCATAAGTGCCACGAGGAAATACAGATTTTCCTTTCCTATTTCATCTCTTCCATATCATATGTTGCATTCTGTCATTACATCTGTCTCCAACACTAATCCATTGTTGCTGTCTGGAGGTGTTATACTTTAATTGACAGGGAGATAATAAACATGCATAATTGAGGAAATGATTGATTATGATTTTTTACGTTATTTGCTCATTTTCATTTAACAGGTTACCTCGGGTAATAACATGGAGGAGAGAGATTTATTAGTCGCACTGTACCTTCGGTCAAGGTAAATCGTTTATTAGTCTCACTGTACCTTCGGTCAAGGTAAATCATTAGCCTTAATTGTTAATGTACAGTAGGTAATAAAACTTCTTAACACAGTGGGATTCTCTTGAACTTAATGGATAATATTATATTAAAATTAAAACACAGATACCAGATTGCTCAAGATGGGAAAATCGGTCAAGAGTCTTTTATAAAGTTTCAGTAAAAACTTTGTCAACAGAAAAAGTAAACATAACTAGCTATAGTAGCTGGCAATTTCCAAAGTAAGCAGATAACATCATGAAAGGCCAAAACACACTGACCCAACCAAAACTGATGATCTGTCAAAATACTGTATATCTGTGGCCAACAGCCAGAAATTGTGTGCTTTAGCCTGCCTAAGTTGGCATCCCTTGGTGGGTGTTAGCAAGTGCCCAATGGCTGATCCAACATGGATCTGGCATAACTGATGAGCCCTACACAATGCAAGACAATCGCCAGAGCGTTTTGAGATTTCCAAACAAAGTTGTAAAGATAGCAAACACAAATCTATGCTATGCTTACACATACTGTATATTTCACCTTATATTCTCCCTTAAGTTGCACAAGTTTCCATTTTTTCCCTTAATTGACCTCTTGAGGATCTAGATTAATAGTGTACTGCTTGATTCCAAATAAATGTATATACTGACTTAGAAGTGACTCATATGATACAAAGCCGCATCTTTAGTCACTTTCCAAAAATTCTTATAATACCACCTGTTCACCAAGATCTACGGCCTCAAGTTAACTCTGCCATCCCCGGTAAGATTGCCATTATTATTTTCAGTTTTTGTTGTATTTTATTTATTTTCTTCTTGTTGTTGCCTGCCCCACCGTGTAAAGGGTCCTTGGGTCTTTTGAAAGGTGCTATATGAATCTAAGCTATTATTATTATTATTATTATTATTATTATTATGATGATGAGTATATCACAGTGTATAAACAGTGGTGGGCTCGTTACTCAAAAAAAGTAATATATTCCTTTTTACTCGTTACCAATTTCAAACTTACTACTCCTTGGGAGCAGTAATTTGTTACACTACTTGTTATATTACTTTTGCGTTACATCCCTCAGAATTGGCAATTGCTTCCTTTCTTGCCTTCAATATTTGATACAACATAGGCTACTTCACCTGTGTGCCTCTGTGTGAACGATCATGTCAGGGTAGCACACCTCATGTGGCTTTCAACCAGACTTTCAAACTGCCCCAAGCACAGAAGTCCACTGAGCTAGATCATTGTTTTCAACGGAGGACCTGGACGCGGTGCGCACTGCCTTGAAATCCAACAAGGCACAGAGCACAACGCTTCTGGTTTGAAGGCGTGATAACTGGAGACCAGCTCTTTTCCTGCAGCATAAGACATTTGGTAACTAGGCTACTACAGGCTTGATCAAAGCACAGGTGGCTTAAATTGATGAAGGAACTTGTAGGATAGAAGGTGTTTCTATTTGAGGTCGTATTTTTCACTGTGGAAAGTAGGGGGTCCTCTTGTACTCCAAAATGATGAAACAGTGCTGACGATTTACTCTGAAACTTACTGAAACCTTTCATTCTACCCAGTAGGGTGGGAAATTCTACCTGCCTTCATGCACTACACAGCTCATCCTTTTAAGGTGCGAGAGTCCCTGCTTTTGACATTGGATTTCCTTACTATGTGCACCTAATAGCCTTGAGCACAGTTTAGATTAGATTGACAACAATGTTTTTGTCATCGTTTGTCTTGACAAAATCAAAGTCATGGAGTAACACATTTTTTTTTTGATGGGGTAACTAATTATTATTACTGAAACTGAGATAGTAAGTCATTACACTACTTGTTACTAGGAAAAGTGATCTTATTACTGTAACGTGTTACCGCCCAACACTGCTTATAAGTATATAATCTAAGTGGATAGAATGATTTTTTTTGTATTGCTTTGACAATTCATGGCTTTCTGTTTAGGTTTAAGGAAAGTTTCCTTTAGCAATTGAAACGAGAATCTACACAGATCTCGAGAGTATTTTCCTCCTAATCTTATTAGCTTATGTATGCTATACATTTTAAACATTTCTTTGATTAATTGAGAAAGACAAAATATTACTATTCCAGTTTGAACATTTAACATTTCATTGTACATGCCAAACTTATAATTTGCTGGCAGCAACACAGTGCCAGGCATTTGGTACTCAGCATTACTATAGCTGTAGCTCTGTTTTGATCAAAGGGGTTCAGGGGCCTAAGTTTCAAATCCCCCAAAGCCCATTTTGGCTACTCTTTATTTAGCCCATTGGCATTCTGACCCCATGCTTCTGAGTCTTTGAACTCAAAGTTTGGAAAAGCCAGATCGCTTCTTTAAACACATTAGCAGTGGACCAGATTAAAGAATATCACTAAGCATCTTAAGGTTTTAGTACAGGGTGGCGGTATCGTTGAAGCTTCTGGGCCCATTTACTGCTATATGCTCACTGTAAGAAACTTTCTGTGAAAATACTGCAACCTAAGTTGCTAGATGGCTGCACAATTCTGTCTTTCAGACCACCGTAGTCTACATCTTGGCCACTGCTAATTGTAGCGAACTGTTGTGGTGGTTTTAACTCCAGCTCAGTAGTTGTATTTTGTATTTTGAAAAACAAATGTGCTGTATTGTGAAATAGTTTAACTTTGTAGTAACCAGTTGCTAGTAATTTACTATGAAATAAAATGCAGCATTGTACAGTAATTTGAATTGCTATACATTCCTATAACTTACTGTAGTTAGCAGTAACAATTTAAGTTGTGAAGCATTTTGCTGACCAAGCATTGTCAGTGCCAAAATCTGCCCCACTACTGGGTTCTTTCAGGTTCAAGGTTTATTCATCACGTAAAAAAAACCGCAATACTGAATAATAATAATAATAATAATAATAATAATAATTAACAAAGAAAACCCAGTAAAATGCTTAGTAAAAACAATGTTGCACATAAATGAACTCATACATTTGATGCATTTCATTGCTTCTCATTGGCAGTCGGGAGCATTTTACCCCCACCCTTCCAGTTACTACTCCTTTGCTCTAATCATGAGGCTACTGCTGCCTCATTGGTTGTTAGTGGCCGTTATTTCAACACACAACAACTGACACTGAAATTTGTCATCCATTCAAGTGACCCTTATGAACTTATTAGCTGTACTGATAGATATTATAGTACTACTACTACTACTACTACTACTGCTGCTACAACAACAACAATAACAATATTTGTGTAGCATTTGTTTGATATGAAATAAAAACCTTTTATTTTTAATTTTTAAACCAAATTTTATCTCAAGTACTCTTTGAGCAATGGTGGTTATAGAACTTTAATTAATGAATGTTCTTAATTAATGTTCTTGCTACTGTAATTTTGAGCATTTATTGTGACTAAATGTGGACATTGCATACTGTCCATACATTGTTATAAGAAGAGAGAAGTGAAATAGATACATATAGCCTATTTGTAATTGGATTAAAACTGTTCGATTAAAGGTCCAATCAGTGAAATCCTACCTCTTGCAAGTTTAAATCCAAACAACATGGCTTTTCCCTCCCCCTCTGGACAGCCACACCAGAAATGTATTTTATTCTCTTGGCCACACCAGTGACTGTGGCCACTTGCATTCAGTGTTGTCAACTTGGTGACTTTGTTACTAGATTGAGTAGGACTGACCTGAATGCTTTGAAGCTTAAGTCCCTGTCAAAATCAAGATTTGAATGCTTCTGTTTTTTTTTGTTTTTTTGTTTTTTGGTGGTTGTTTTAAACCACTCCAAAAATGTGCTCACATCAGCATTAGAAACAGCTTATATAAATAATAATCCAACATTAATTTTGATTAATTTCTCAGACAAGGACTTTTAATTATGAGAACTTTCAGAAAACCATTGTTTTTACATGCCACATTGAAACTGTACACCCGGAAGAATGAAGATTAGATTATTTGCTGGTAATTACTATTGACGCTTCGAAGCCCAAAAACTTGTCATCGGGACATCGGACTAAGATTGGGCACCTTTTCATACCTTTTTAGTGACTTTATCTATAAAAAAAATTGTCTAATGGCAAATCTGATTACTTTTTGGAGCATCCGTGAAAATCGTTATTTTAATTATTTGACATGGCTGTGCTTACTGCAGCAGCGGTGAGACGAGCCCCAGCGCTACCTGCATAAGCACAGCCCCTCCCACTTTCCAATGAGATGGAGAGAGAGGAGCGAGTGAGGGATAGTTCGGATTCTTTGACAATGTGGTATGAAATGCTTTCCAGTAGTGTAACCCCGTGTTCGAAGTTCTGACTGTTCCGAGCGAGCCAGGCAGCTTCAGACAGGCAGTGCATGGGGTCCAGTAACAAAAAACTTTTTAAGCCACACCGCAACATGCAAACAAAGGTTTTAACCATCCACAACAGAATACAACAGTCCTATGTATTTCCGATGAATCTTCTGTCAGGCTGACATGATATCTTGGAACTAGCTAGCTACGTAGCCCCCGTGCGGAGTAATAGACAAGTGTTCTTCAAGAAACAAAATAGTTCCAAGATATCGCGTCAGTCTGAGAGAAGAATCAAGCATCGGAAATAGGCTGAGGCACACAGCACAGCTACATGCCGCTGTCACTACTACAGATTGATTCAGCAACACCTCGATTGAGCAACACTCCACCGCTACACTGAAATGTGTAACACTGAAATCACCTTTAGAATAAAAAAGAAAGAAGCTCAGTTAAACAAAATAACTTCAGAAACTGATGGAGACACAACAGCATAATATATTAGCTCTCTTAGACTCTTAGCGATATGAGCCTAAATTGTACACTTACCCATACATTTTACACTATAACCAGTAAAATGGGATCAAAGGACCATTAAAATGTTTTTCTTCTGTGATAGTTGCTTGATTTTCCTATCCATGCCTGATGTTTTAGTGCTTATTGTTGCCTGTTTGACTTGAGAGTACAGTAGATTATTGTATTCTTTTTATTATTTTATTGAGTTTAGAAGATTAGAAGAAGTGTTTCACAACATAGCTCTGGAATTCTTTTCAGTAAAACACAGTGTTTTACTTTTAATACGACAACAACCATGTACTGAAAAAAATACAACATTTTACTGCAGTGGCATATCAGCAATGGCTGAGAAAACAATCCAAAGGGGTTAAAAAACTTTGCTTCTGCTTCATTGAATTTGGGTCAGCATAAAAGACCAACATTGCAAAGATAGAAAAGTGATTCCTAGGATGCAGTTGCATTTTGCAAATGTTTAATACTTTTAACAGTTGTCCATATGTCAGGTACATCTGTTTATGCTATTGTAAATGTCCCCCGTACTTGCGATCCAGAATAAAAATGGTGTTTGTTGATTTGATTGGTAAAAATTGTATTCATGTTCTAATAATTCAATAATTATGAATGCACATCTCTTCTTGGTGCACTGTCTAGAAAATGTGGAAATGTATTGGGACTGTATGCAAGTCTGTCTGTACCCCGTAGCTACTCTCACACCCCTTCAATCTCATCAGCCCTCATGATTAAGATTTGGCACCTTGAATCACATTGTCTTCATTTGGAAATATTTCAGCTGCATTTCTGCCACTCTGAAGGAAGATGAAGATAAAGGAGAATAAGGGGAAAACACACCCTGTTGTGTGAATCCTAGAGAAGGCCTTGAACCCTGCCATTCATCCTTTTCACTTCATCAGCTGAGTCTAATTGCCAGAGAGGACAGGATACCCAGCGCTCAATTGTTCCTTATCCTCTTTGGAGCCTTCTGAGGCATGAAAAGCGAAAGGCCTGCTTTTGATCTTTTTTTTTTGTTCGTTTTTTTTTTTTCCTTTCCTTTTCTGTTATCCCCTACTATCCTTTCCCTCAGTGTGACACACTCCTTTCACATTGTGCCCCCTTCTCCATCCACGCAAAATAATTATCAAGCTTTGCTTCATCAAATAATGGTGGAGATAGAAGGTCATGGCGGGGAGGGACAGAGGTCTGGAGGGGTGGCCTTAGGACGTGGTGGAGCTCCCAACTCATCTCAGAGGCATGCTCCTTAGCTCTGGCTACCTTTATGTACCTTGACCCCGGTTTTCGTTAGCCGGTCCTAATGAGACCCTCTCATGCGACCAGTGCAATAGGGGTCTTGCGATGGCGGGGTTGGAAGGCCAAAGTACAATGAGACACAGGTCTGTGCTCAGACAAGGGCGCATCTGTGCTTTCTTATTAAGCCTTGGAAAGAAGCTCATGGTTTCCAACGTCCCATAGGCGCTGAGAGCAGATCTATTGACACCTACTTGTCCTTTGCGGTCAACACCTTTCAGTGCAGAAGCGGCCTACAAGACACAAGTTCTTATTAGAAGTAATTCTTGGCAGCTTATTTGGAGAGGCTAAGTGCTTAACTTGGTTTGGGGTAACCATGTGAGGAGTGGTAACAGTGAGGGGAATGCAGTATGATAATGGTGAAGCATTCCTTGGCAGTAGGTAAATGACAAAAGATGCCAAAGGCCATTTTTGTATGTATTTGTCTGCATGTGAGCACCTATAAAATACACCAATCACATTTGATATGACATCATTGATAGCACATTTTTAATGTTATATCTTAGGTGTATAGGTTATTGTTAATCATTAATTAAAAGTTGCTATCTTTATAACTTGTAGTTTATTGGAATGCATATCCTTTGTTACACCCTATCAACAGCCTGTACAGAAATGCATTAAATAACATAGTAACATTTACATGTGAATGCAAAATCTCTCACTTCAGTGTGTTTTACGGTATGCATACTATGACCATGTTAGAAGTTGCAACCACCGTAGCTTGCAGTCTTATTCCCTCAACTTGTCAACAAAAGGGACAAGATAATGCACTGTAAATACTGTAGAACAAAAATGACAAACAAACACACAAGTAGGCTAACAAAAACCTTTAAGCAATCATGTAAAGCACGCCTAGCATCTGAGCACTGTGAGAGAACAAAGCGGGGCTCCTGTCAGTGCATCGATCCACTCCTGAAGGCACACACACATCCATGGAGCTCTGATTGCTCCCTGCCTCTCGCGCCTCTCTCCCCCGCGCCTCTCACTCTCCTCTCTGCCTCCTTTCTGAGAATGTGCTTATTGATCTGGCCCACTTCGGTGGAGTTAACTCACTGATAAAAAAAATAAATAAAAACAAAAATCACCAAGGGCTTCCAATGGCCTGAAAGAGTTTTGAGGGCTGTGGAGAAAACAATAAGAAAATAATAAGAAAGGACTGCATGGTGTAACACAAACATCTCTTACTACACTAAAAAAAAAAAAAAAAAAAAAAAAATTAAAAAAAAAAAATTTTAAATTAAAAAAAAA
>OMKL01089738.1:4273-28411 GCA_900302295.1 Parasudis fraserbrunneri | reverse complement strand
AACTGAACAGTGACCAGCAGCTCTATCTCCAAGCACCAAATGAACAGTGACCAGCAGTTCTATCTCCAATCACCAAATGAACAGTGACCAGCAGTTCTATCTCCAAGCACCAAATGAACAGTGACTAGCAGTTCTATCTCCAAGCACCAAATGAACAGTGACCAGCAGTTCTATCTCCATGCACCAAATGAACCGTGACCAGCAGTTCTATCTCCATGCACCAAATGAACAGTGACCAGCAGTTCTATCTCCATGCACTAAATGCACTCTTCCCTGGTGGTCTAGTGGTTAGGATTCGGCACTCTCACTGCGCCAGCCCAGGTTTGATTTCCAGTCAGCGAAAGCCCTTTCAATGCATAAATGTTTAAGTGCTAACAATCTACAACACTATATAGACAAACTGGTGAACTCCATATTTTTGGAGTAAATTCTGGAGTGTATGTAAAATACAGTATATATAATTCATACTCCATTTTAAAATTCCATGCTTTGCCAAACTTTCTTTCTGTTCTACTCTTCTACTTTCTTTTGTTTTTGCACAAATTTAAGGACCTGGCAATTGTCGAAAATTGTCTCATACTTTTCCATATAGATGTGGATATGGTGACAACTATCCGGAAATCAGCTGCAGTCCACTCGAGAACACAGGGTTCCTTATTGTTGCCATGTTGAAACTGCCTATAACATGCACACACACAATCATGGAGGCCAAAAACCTCAGAGAGGTACTGTTAGTCAAATACAGGCACCCACAAACAAACACATACATGCCCAACCCACACGCACACAGAAATCAGCAGGATACATCAGAATGCATATACTCACAGTGAGCAGGGGTCCTCCTCCGTCAAGTCAGACAGGTAGACGTTGGCAAAGTGGATGAACAGCATCCCAATGGCCTGTTTGGAGGTGTCCAGGAACCTGGAGAGAGGGAAGAAGAGGATACCTGTCCTGTCTGCACGCACTTCACCCGAAGGACAAATGTTATGTGCTTCTGGAGGAATGAATGTGAATAAGCCGGCTGTCTCACCAGATCCTCCAGGGTCTTCTCTCGTGCTTGGGCTCCCTGAACCGTTTCACTGTAGCAGAAGCAGCATGTCACATTTGTAAGTAAGGAGTAAGGATTTGTTGCGTGGGGTGCGCACGCACGCACACACACACACACACACTAATCCTCAATCCACAATAAACAGAAATCCTGTGCTTCTCATTAGACTCAATCATAGGACTTAAGTGAGTTGTCAAAGAGAGCCTATCTACATTTTAACAATGCTTTGTTTTGCTAAATATCACTCAATGTTTTCCCTCTTCACTTATCTACTAGTTTAGTTTAGTTTAGTTTATTTGACCATTTTTAAAATACATTGTGCAGGAATTTTAAAATCATCAAGGATGGCACAAAAAAGTCACAGATTTATTTCCATTGTAGTCCTCGATTGTAGAACGTACAGAAACACATAAGTACACACAACACACAGTTACTTAAATTAAGTCTAAGGTCCTTAAAACATCCTTGTTATGGTCAAAGTTAAAAAAAATATATATGTGCACACTATTTCACTGTCACTTTCTCTGATGCCTGTCCCTGATTTTACTCTGGGATCTTTTCCAGGAGCCATTTCTTAACCGTAACCTTATATTTGTTAAGGTTTTGTACCTGTTTGATGGCTAAAGCTCATTCCATTCCTGGGGCCCTGTGAATGCCATCCCATTTTTATTCTGCACCATTTTGGGAGTAGATTGGCATGGCTTGCTCTGGTTCTGAGATCCGTCTGAGATGGGACACCCTGGCCTCTACTGGTAGCCAATTGAGCTCCTGTAGTTGGCTCCTCCCTACATAATCCGAGGACCCATGCCGAGTACCACCCTAACCAGTTTATTCTGGGATATCTGCAGCTTTTTCCTGAGTGCCTCTGTCAGCCCGCTATACCAGGCCGTGCTGGGATAATCAAAGTGAGGCTGAACTAGACTGTTCGCCAGTAGCCTACACACAGTAGATCAAGTAGACTGACTATTCTATGAACCATTGAGAGTCTGAGTTGGGACACCCTGGCCTCTACTGGTAGCCAATTGAGCTCCTGTAGTTGGCTCCTCCCTACATGATCCGAGGACCCATGCCGAGTACCACCCTAACCAGTTTATTCCTTGGATACGTGCAGCTTTTTCCAGAGTGCCTCTGTCAGCCAGCTATATGGGATTTGACTCTGGCATTTACTTTCCCTACTACTTGCACACCATTTCCTCTCCTCCTAGACTATCATCCAGCATACAGCCCAGGTATTTTATTGCTGTTTTTGCTTTGATGATCTTTGAGCCTAGCTCAACCCTGAGCCCAGATGCCTTCTTCAACCTGGGTTTAAATCCAAACAGGATAGATTCGGTTTTGCCCAGGTGAAGTGAGAGCCTGTTGTAAGACAGCCAAATTCTAACATTTGAAAGTGTGCTGAGGTTTTATTTTATATAAAGGGGATGACCTTAGCGTTTTTAGTGGCTTGGGGTACAACACCTTGCTCTAAGGAGATATTAATGAGATGGGTAACACAGGGAGCAATTTCCTGTGCACCGTCTCTCAGAAATCTAGCCAGACTATTGTCCAGGTCAGTAGCTTTTGTTACATTCAGCTCGGCCAACATTTCAGCTACAGTCTCCTAACCTTAGTGTCTTTTTTTGTCTTAGTGTCTTCTTTTTTTCTGGCCAGCTAAATGAAAATGTGAAATATCCATATTTCCTTGGTCAATACAAGTGCCCTTGAAACGCTTTTGAATGGGCTCTAGTAGCCTTGTATGTTACAAAAGATTGATGGAAAATAGGCCCACACTTGCAGAGAGACATCTAGCCTATTTGGGTTGAATGGATACATAACTCATAGCTATGACTGTGTGTGTGTTAGATGGCATACTGACACAGGATCTGACAAGAGAAAGGGTCGGCCGAAGGGCTAAATGATCTTGACAGGATACAAAACCAGCAGGTCTATACTGCTGATATGACAAGGAACAATGTTGGTATGATACATTTGATACCCTGGCTGTTATCATAATACACTACCTGCAAGCTACCTGTGTAAGGGGATATACAGAAGAGATAGCCTACTTGATGTGGTATTTAACATATGGGTCTAAATTCTTGTGTTATTCCTAATCAAAGTCATAGATCTAGGTTGGCATGTACCATGCCAATAAATTTACATAAAGAATGTCAAGCAGCTGCGTTGGTCACTGCTCATATCAGCGACCTGAATCTAACAGCATCATAACATGTAACAGTGTAGCCTATAGTATAATAGATAGCTAAACCAGCCTATAGTATGGTAGATAGCTAAACCAGCCTATAGTATGGTAGATAGTCTATCTAGAGTGTGCAAATGCTAAACCACCGCTCCCCAGATAACAAAGTGCTGCAACAATCTGTCCGTGTGATTACTACTCTGGGGGCATGTGAGTTATGGGCTTTTAGAAGTATCATCTTTAATTAATCCCTGTGTGTGTGAGAGTGTGAGGAGTGTGATGCAAGAAGCCTACTCTCTGAACACAATGCAATAGCTAATAAAGGTCTTGCTGTTCCTCACAATAGTGACTTGTTTTCCATGACGGTCCCCCTCCCATTTTCTAACTTCCATGTTAGAGTTGCCTGCAGTGAGAGAAGTGCTTCAATGCTTTACGGCATGACTCGTTGACTTTTGTGACATTGGACTGGCATATAATTTGTTAGTCAAAGTTTTGATGGCTCAACTAATTAGCCTGTCTATTGATTCTACAAGAATATCATTAGACTCTGTGTAGTAGAAAACCACATAATTTGCCTTGTGTCAAAAGGTGTTGGCTTTCCTAATTGCCAAAATGTTGCCCTAAAAAACATTTCTATAAAGCACAGCACATATGGTCGTTATCACACAATTCATTTGACAATGATTTAGAGTAAAAAAAAAAAAAAAATCCTTCATGGATTACCTTTAAAACTATGGCCCACCTGATCCATTTCTGTTAAGTGTGTTGAGTATGACAAAAGACTAGACACGCCCTGTGTGCTGTTGGTGATGATGCAGGCACAGGCACAGGCCCCTGACACTTTTCGTCTTCTGAGAAAGTTGCCTTGGGCAACATGGCTCTAAAGTCTGAACATTCCTCACTGCAGTGAGTCTGCCTCCACTGTAGGCACAGCCACACCAGAACAGACTGAGGTTGAGGTGCAGCAAAGGTCAAACAGATGTCAGTGTTGTGTGAAGACTGACTGGATGGAAAATGGCCTCACTTAGAGTGTATTGCTGATAAAATAATGTGTATGGACAGAATTTCAGGAATGACACAATTCCTGCCACTTGCAAAATGGAATTCCATTACAAACACGTTAATGGCTGACTGTGCAATGTACATAATGTAATGTTAACCTGAAAAAGCCCAAATGATAGGTGTGGCAGGAATTACTCAGGTGTGATCAATATCGCATCTGATTAATGGTGTGATGTGATTGGATAATCGTCCAGTTTGACTCAGCACTTAAAGTGTCAGAGCCCTGAGACCAAGTTTCACCTCTTGACATACTCACACATCAATGTACTGAAGGCCACGACAGCTAGCAGCCCTTGCAGGAAGATTCCAAATGAGTCCATCAAGTCACCGTTCTCGCAGCCACGGTTATCAGCATCGGGTCTGGGGCTTGCGGATGCCGATGTGTTCGTAGAGGACATAGCGGGTAGCCCGGCTCCTCCTGGCCCGGCTAGTGCCACGTCTCCGGCCTGAGATAGCAAACTCACCCCGTTTACAGCCATGGGGCTGACTAGATTGACGTACTGTAATGGGGTGGAATAAAGCTGAAGTCAATTATGTTTCATCCACAGTGTGGGCCTCTCCGGCAGTTGTTTTTGGTCAGCTGGTTATCGATAAATGTGGATGGACAGTTATCGACAAGAGATTTTGGAATCCTTGTTCTTGCAACTGCGGACTCATTGTCTTGTCTCGGAATAAAACATCCAGAGATCCATGATTGAATAATTACATTATGGTTAATGTTAACCACTAGTCACTCGAACGTCATAAAGGGAAACGCAGATATGCTACCATAAGCTATTTGGCTCTGCTTAAATTATCGAGAAGCTAGTTTGTGAGCTTGATATCTAGAAGCTGTGTCTAATACACATTTACCAACGCTGGCTCGTGCAGTATGTTAGTCCATGACTGTTCTGACGAAGCTAACGTTGTGCAGGAAGCGAGCACATCAGCTCGTTAGCTTGAAAGTCTATGGACACGAAACAAATTAAACTCATTTCCCCGTATAAAATGCTCTTGAACGCATTTTTAACAAAACACTCAATGTGGTTGGCTAGAGTCACTGGCAAATTGACCCCACCTTGCCATCAGCACAGTAAAAAGGACATAACAAGCACAGCGGTATGGATGCTACGAACCTAGCTGGCTAACTAGCTAACGTCAGGCTAGCAAGCTACAGTTCCGAAGTACAGTACTTGCAAATGATCTCGCATGCATGCAAACGCACGACACGGGTTTCCGATTGACGAACGTTACAACGTTTGTCTGAAATTGGGCTGCATGCAAAAAGTGGATATGGATAATAATTTTAGGGTCCCGTATCCTTTAGTATACCCATCCAGCTGCAGCTCTTTACAGCACATACTATTGCCAGTGCCCACTCATGTTGACAGACGCTGTGTCATGTGACAAACGTGGTGCAGTGGGACTCTGGGAAATGTAGGAGAGTAGCACACACACACACACACACATATCTCTGATATTATTTTATGGTTTTATTTCAGTATTCTGTTAAATGGCAATAATAACCCACAAAGATAAAATCAAACATAGTTCCTCTGTTTTGTGTTGGAACGACATAACAGGCAAATGAGTAAACAAACACAGAGCTTGGCTCAGATAAAATCAAACACTATACTACAGTAAGTTTGCAAAATTCTCAAATATTAATTCTGATGATTTGTAGGATCATTTTAATAGATCAGCTTACTTTAATATGGTTTATTGATCACTTAAACCCTAATAGGCTATGTTTTTAAGTAAGGGCTTTAAAACGTTTAGTGAAACTCCAATAGGCTACTTCATTGTTAAAATAGAAACAACTAATTTATACAGAAATGTTACTCAATTTTGGAATTATGTTCAATGTGATACATCAGAGTTTTTAATCCCTCTAAGAACAAGTATCCCCCACTGCAAAGAGCTTTGTCGAAATCAAAATGGTTAGGCCTATGCTGTTAAAATATATACCCAGGGCCTTACAGCCTACACAGAACTTAAAGCCATAGCTAAAGTAATTTATTTGATACAAAATCAATCATATCACCCTGTTGCACTAGAAGAGATTTGTGATTATGTACAATATATACAAACATGCATGCACTGCTATACACGTTGCATACCACTATACAGTACATGGTTTTACTTGTGCTTACAGTATAGGATCCTTGCATTGTCAATCGCTCTTCAGTTGTGGGATTCTAAATAAAGATCCATTCTGATCCCTTAAGTAGACCGTTTAAGCTAACTGAACACAATTCTCACAGAGATGTCTCTAGCTATGCCTCTTAAAGGGGAATACCATATAAGAATTCTCATGTTGTTCCTTGATCAGTCCAATCTGTATTTGTGAACATGAACAATTACAACCCAGAGACAAAAAAACAGAGAACCAAGTGACGCCCTCATGATAAACAGCCTGGAGTTGCTTCAGTGACAATTAATGGGAGTGACTTTGTGGACGTGCTGAATGAGTATTGAACATTAGCTTTATGTAGGGCTATTAATTCTTAACACAAAAAGGGCCATACTCTCCCTAATGAGCTGTAGTTGGTGTGAAATCACAGATTAGAGGGCAGAATAACCTCTTCTCTCTCATTTTTGGCTGGGAGACAATAGTGGATATTCACAAACACAGACCAAATTGTCCTTGGTCACAGAACAGATCTAAACACTAGAATTCAGTGGTATTATTAGTATTATTCCCTTTTAAGACAGCAAAGCAGATGGAAAACAACAGGTGGAAACAAGGACAGGCCACTGGTCATGTGACACCAGTGCTTAGCCCCTCCAGAACAAAGAAAAGGGAAATGTTGCATAATTGACCCATCTCCTGTCCACGCATGATGCCTATTTGCTGTGGAGTCTGTAGTATTCTATAGGACGTCCAGTGGCAGAGCAGTGAGGAAGAGAGCAGACTGTCTTTTCTATGGGACAGACATACAGCGCAGGATGTAGTAATGTCTTTGTTCGTTCTCTGTCAGCTACGTAGCAAACTGCTGATAGAAAGCCAGTTTGACCCTCTCGATGTGGTGGCACAGCTTGATGGCCGGTCCCAGCTTCAGGTCCATACACTCCTGTACTGTGGGGAGGTTGAGCAGGAGCAGTGCCTGGCCATCAATCTCCTAGAAATAGGAATGATCACAGGGTCACCCGCTTTATAAAGTCCTTGGCTGACAACTCATGATACATTCAGAGACAAGTTTAGCACACCATCTCATTCATAAAAATGGATTGCTGCTACATACAGTGAGTCATGCAACTGTGATTTGCTATAAAAAGCCTGTAAATTAAGTGACCTATGTTACATTGAACATGGTATGATCATCGGTGACAAGCACATCATTTCCAGTACGTCAGAAATGGCTGCTCCTCTGGGATTTTCAAACTGTGTCTACAGTTTACTGAGTATATTACAACAAACTAACAGAAATTCTCATCATCTGCCGTCTTATTGGCAAAAACACCTTAGTGATGAGACCCTCAGTGCTAGAAGAGTCTACCTAATAAACTGGCTACTGAATATGTGTGTGTGTGTGTGTGTGTGTGTGTGTGTTACCTGATCTAAGAAGATCCGTGCCAGAGGGGCACAGTCAGTGGTCCTGATGAAGCGGACCACATCCGTGACGCTCCACTCCAGGGGGCTGGTGTCCAAACACAGCTTCTGGGGAGCCTCGGTCTTAGAGCTCTACATGCACGCACACATGCCCACATGCACAGACAAAGACACAGACACACACACACACAGGCAGAGGGACCAAAGAGTTTACTAGGAGGGACATACTTTCAGACACGTGCGTGCACACACACGCATCTTTTCAGCAATCATGACACTACTACTCAAGGTAATCCATAGACCTTGTTGTGAAGAGTTTCATTGGGAACTATTTTCTACCGGAGTAGACCCAAAATATATTATAATGGCAGGTGTACTTCAGTAGAAAATAGTTCTCAATGAAACTGTTCACAACAAGATCTGTGGATTGCTGTTGAGTTTTTCAAAAAGATTTTCAAACCCAATGCCATTCAGCTCCATTGTATTGGAGTGATGGCCGACATCTCTATGGCAGGTATCTCCAAAAGTCGGCAAATCACACAGAAACTATCTGGATGAATAGCACTTTTATTTTTATTTTGGGTGAACTCCTCCTTTGGCTGCAAAGTGCAAACCAAATTTATCTTTGTGGAACAGTAAAGTAGCTTTTCATCCTGCACGTCTCACACAAGCTAATGTAGAAGTGGGTTATCCTGGATTTGAACCCAGGGTTAGCTGGCCCTGCACCAGACTAGGGTTAGCTAGCTCAGATTTATCAGGGTTATCCCCTGGAAATCAAGTGAATAGTGTTAATGGTTGGCAGGGTGAAACAGGCTTAATCTAACCCAGGCTTAAGCATTAACCCAAGGTATACATTCTTAACCTAGGTTAACAATGTACAGTGTGACACAGCCCTAAATTCTGGAATTGACTTGAATAGGTGGGTGTTTGAGATGTCCTCATTAGCGCATGCTGGCACCTTTGGTGAAGGAGGATGGTTCTCATCGTCGGAGAAGGAGGGAGAACGGGGTTTCCGCCGCCTGCGCGTGGGCCTGGGTGTTGCTGGTGGGGAGGGTGACGGGGTTGCGGGTAGAGACTTCCCTACGGAATATTCAGAATCATCCTGGAGGTCATCTTGTACCTCAGACCCAGAATCTTCAGACAGAGATTCGTCCTCATCCAGGTCCTCCTCTTCGCCACTGCCCTGCAAGCCAGACATGGATGAAGTATGTTAAAGCTACAATTGGAGGTATATATTAGGACTGTCACTTTCTGTTTTGAAAATCGCTCTAACCTGGTATAACGCTAAATGTTCAAACTGTAATGATGGGTTCGAATTGCAGTTAGTGCAGTTAGCTCTTTCATTTTACAATCTGCTTTCTAGTGTCCCTTAAATGTAATCATGCTAAAAGTAACATGCCTTGTGTTCCAAAAGGTGGCATTTGTGTGGCATTTTGTGCGACAAGTAACAAGAGGTGCATTATATGCTCCCCAAAATGAGAGCTGGAGTGCAGTGGAAGACGACAGACTAGTAGCCAGGCAGACACTGCTGTGCTGAATAACCAAACTGTATTGACACAAAACTTATCAGAGGAGCATAATCCACTATCATCTGTCTCTCACAGCTCTGTCCCTCTCATGCACAAGGCCTCTCTCTCTTGCTACTACAAAGTATCCAATCCAAATCAATGACATTAATCATTGTTTTGGGATTGTTTGCGATTATGAAAAGGCATGGGGCTGCTGAAGGGGAGTGGTGAGAGCACATTACAACAGAGGATTCTGATCAAATGAAAGTTTAATTCGAACAAATTCTATTTTACTTTGGATTAATTCAAAATTCTTCTTTTTTTTTTTTTTTAATTGACAGCCCTAGTACATATTATATTCCATATTATGCCATCTAAACTTTGGTTATATTCTTCAGCTTGGCACAACAAACATTACAAATGTAAACAAACATTTTACAGCCTCACAAGTCATGATAAACTCATGTTCAGCTGTCACATATTGTCAGGCCTTGTATCAAATAAATGGCTATAAAAGCCAGTGGGGTGACAGTGCCTCAACAGAGGGCGCCATAACACAATCAAGGATTGTGCCTTCCTTTAACAAAGAAAAGGTCTGGACGGGTGTGCTTGCGTGGATGCAAGTGTGTGTATGCACGAGCATGTTTCTGTAACAAATTTACATTAATAAGGACACCGCGTCAGATGCAAAACATGAGTACAGATTCTATAAACACAAGTCAAAGTGCCATGCCTATGAACCACCAATAGAGGCAGAGTGGTGAGCTCTTTTCCACCAAATTAGCTCTGGTTCTTGAACCAGATCCGTTCAGGATTCTTAGAACCCTGGTGCTATCTAGCGAACCAGCCCGCGTTTCCATCAGTTTTGAGCAGTTTTGAGAGACAGTAAACCTTTTGAAGTTTTTTTTAGTTCTTGTTCAAGTGAACCCATGGCAAACTCTTTGACTAGTTAGGCATATGGCTTGCTTTTTCTCATGCTACTTTTCTAGCTTTTCCTGAAACTCAGGAGATAACCAAATCGTCACCAAGCATTTCGTCGGCAGACTCTTTTTTTCAGACAATTTCTCACTTCACTTCTCCATTGTTGCTTTCTCCATCCTCTCTTTCCAACCTGTAGAATATGACACATCCACTGATGTTGTCATGGTTCGCACTTCAGGTCAAGGAAAACCTGCTATTTTTTGGGTTCCAGCTGGGAACCAACTTTTCGCGTTCCGAACCAGTTTATTTTTGGTTGAAATAATCACAGCGGTTAAAAATTAGGTGTGTGAACCAGAACGGAAACCCATTCCATGTTGGTGGAAAAGTGGTATGAGTGAGGGAGAGAGTGAGTGAAGGAAGGACCTTAAGATCAAAAGTTGCAAACAAACTCCCGCACACTGTCTAACATGCAATAATACATTTATTTGCGACGTTTCGGTGGTAGACCTTCATCAGGCAAAAGGTCTAGCACAGAAACGTTGCAAATAAATGTATTATATGATAATTATTGCAAGTTAGACAGTGTGCGGGAGTTTGATTGCAACTTTTGATCTAATCGTCCCTCTCCTACGCACCTGTCTCATGAAATAGATGTGCGAAGTGTTCTTCTGAATTGTACGGACCTTGAAACTCTGTATACTCATGTGTTTGCAGTACCTGTGGAGAACCAGCAGGCGTGTTGTCCAGTGAAGCTGAGGAGCGTCTCTTCTTATGGACGAAGAGCTGCTTCCTCCTCTTCCTTCTCCTCCCCCTCCTCTTCACGCCTCCCTCCAGGTTGGAGTGGCCTCCAGGGGGGCGGCCCACGCGTCGACTTTTCTTCTTACCATAGTAATAAGCTAGAGCCAAGACAAGAGGCTTACATCACAAACAACTTCCTCTGTTTAAATACCTCTGGTACATTAGGAAATGGTAAACACAAGGACATTCTGGGGTATTATTATTATTATTATTATGAGGCTGAGTAACCCAACAGAAAATTGAAGAGGCCTATAGTGAAACTAGTATTTTCTGTCAACACTACCCATGCATCATCTATAGCTTACTACTCCACTTTAGACATTTATTTTATAGCCTTCACCATGTCTTTGTTCCTTATGTAACCTATAATCATTCCTGTTTGCCAGAACAACACTAACGAGGACCAAACAGGCATGGAGTGATCGGTCAGAATGGCTTTGAGACACGGAAAAATCTACCAAATTGGAGGAAGTTTTAAGAGACAGAATTCGAAACAAAAGTGACAAAAAATGGCTCAACTTGGGCTACCAAAACACTGCTATAAGCCAACAGACTGAAATCTAAGGTATTGAAAACAAAAATGAGTGTCTGAATTAGGGATTAGGGATTTATCATCTTTCAATGGGATCATAACACTCTGGAATTACGATAATATCTAATAATTATATGATGGTACACAATTCTCTGTCTAATATACAAAATATTACTTAAAAAAAATAAAATAAGATCAAATATTTGAGGGAATATTATTAGAAAATTTAAAATGTTGGTTGTTATCACATTTAAAGGAACAAGGTGCATGCTAGCCTAGCTTATCACAAGGACTGGAAGCAATAGGGAGCAGCTAGCCTTGCTCGTCTGACTCCGGGGAAGAGTGTTCCCAAGAGTGTAACCAATTATCAACACGATGAAAATCAATTGATTATTTAACATATGATTTTGCACACAAAAGCAGATGTCGTGATATACATCAATATCGAAAAATTCCTTATAATTATTGTGATATCACTTTTTTTTCTTCATATCACCAGGCCCTTGTTTCAATTAATCGAAATGTAAATGAATAAAGCCCATCCCTAATCATATTCAAAGAAGACATTTACTCCTTGAACAGAACTAAGTGAGTGGAAAGTGCTGTACTGTATTTGGTCTTGGTCAGGACGGAGCAGTTCTCGGAGCAGCGCTCCATAACCATGCGAGGTCCAAACAGGTTTGGGCAGCATTCCAGCTTGATGCACGTCTTCCTACAGAACTCGGCCACGCGGTCTGCCGTGCGCACAATCTCCACCGTGGCCCTGTAGCTCTTCCCTTTGTACCTAACGATCAGAGAGAGGCAATGTAGAGCTGGTCACATATTTATTAAAATTTTTTTTATTTTTTTTATAATAAATCTGTATTCGTTTTCCATAATAAAGACAAAACACATAAACAAGGTACAGGACAGAAAAAAAGGGGGGCAGAGCGGCCAATTGCAAGTGAGTGAGTGAGTAAAGTCACGGTGTCACTGAGCTGCTGAGTGAGTGAGCCAGTGACGTTGGTCACACACCTGCGCCCCTACATATATAGAAGCCATAACACCTTAACACATCTATTTTATCAGAATACATTTCCTCGCTAGGAGTAGCAATTTATCAAACAACTTGTATTTCAGGGAGGGAAGTGTCACCTCCTGCTGGGTAGACCCAGTAGAAAGAGCCCAGAATCTTTCTTAATCCTAACTTGAAGAATGCTGCTGAGCTCCTTAGCAACACAGCTCCAGAATCACTGAATGTACCATGGTTCCCTTGTTCCCCATGACATTGTACACATAATGGAGAAATATTACGATCAATCTGGTTCCCGATAACAGGAGTATTGTGTAGTGTATGCAATATTTTGTATTGAGTTTCTTTAAGCTGCTGCATGTAAAACTGTTCTAACACAGTCAAAGGCTGCTTGCCAGTCATCTTCTATGCATTCACTATCAAGGTCCCTCTCCCATTTACATTGTACATACTGTCTGAGCTAAGGGAATGCAGAAGCAAATAAAAGGAAGAAATAAAGTGGGAAGTACTCTATCGATTCATAAGAAATGATTCTGTGGTACTATACTTAGGAACATCCAGCGCTCTGCGTTAATAAAGTGATGGATTTGTAGGTACCCAAAGTCACATATTTATGAATAGTCCACACACAGTATTTTCCCCATGATATTAGGAGTGGCTTTCTAAACCCCTGAGACTTGAAGCTCTGCAGTAAGTGGTGTCTCTCCTCACTTGGCTTTCAGCGTCTCTCCGTGGCCTTGCCAGCGGCCCTCCTGGTCCAGCTGCAGCTCCCTCAGCACGCGGCTGGGCTTGTAGGCTGAGTTGATCAGCAGAGTCAACACCTAGGCAACAGAACATTCAAATACAAGGGAAGTAAGCAAGTAAACCTTTTATTTATACAGCATCTTTCAATGCAGTCGAGTAAATAAGTGCTTCACAAACACTCAAATAAAAATAAAAATGCAGAGATAAAAACAAAATACAAACTTTATAAAAACATGGAATGCAAAACCTAACTGCTTATAACAGATTAAGGAAATGTCTTTGAGTACCATTAGGTTTTTAGGAGCCTCTTGAAAAAAGTATTGGGCAGCGACTGCAAGAGCACCGTCACCTTTATAGGTAGCTTATGGCAGGCTTGCCTAACCTTGGTGTTTGGATCCCATAAAGGGGTCCCCTGACCCCTAATGTGAAAATGGGGTCCCTGGAATAATTCCTGATCAAACTAAGATATCTGATTGTCGATGAAATACTATTGTCAACTGTTTTTGGGCTGTAGAGAAGCCACAGTGAATGCCACACAGACTTTAAGAGCCTTTACACAGTTGTCATTAACCAGCTAACAAGAAAAGCTGGATTTCTGTCCCCCTGATGAATTAAACATTATCGATGCACACTAACATTTTTGATAACTAATGTTAGGTAACTAATGTTAGGTAGCTAATGTTAGCACTAACAGCAAAAAGAGGATGTGTTGAATGCTTTGCATTGTGGGGCACATTAGGAGGACTGAGTGACATCATTAATGGGAGGCAGCCCTATTTGATACAGTTCCCCACTGGAAAAAAATATATCTCATATCTTCGGTGTCTTTTCACTTATCTTTCAACATCTAACATGACACATCCTATCATACTGAATACAATGTAGTACATTTTGGGGGAAAACAGTTGTTACTGTATGTATATATTCTTGGTGCAGCAGCAGTCCCCTCTGGGCCACCTTACCTCTTTGAGCACCAGGACACAGTTTCCAGGGCCAATGAACTGTGGCAGCTCAGCGATGCGTCCCTTGTTCAGATATGGCCCAGAGAAACAGCGGTGGTTGAAGTAGATCTTGGGGCAGCAGTACTTCCCATTGCCCTGTCCTGCACATGGACACACAACATTAACAGTAATGAGCTGGTGTGGAACAGACAAAACAAGACTACAGACTGTCAACACGGTGTTACATCACACACTGCTGAGTCATATGTGTGGTGACTGACCCATTATCTGTACTTTTATTTTTTTAATGTTTTTTCTCTCTGATTTCTAGCTGGTGAGAGTGGTGCATATTCACAAATACTGACTGAGCTGTCCTGGGGCACAGGAAGAACATAATGTGAATTCTTAAAATGGGTGGTATTCCGCTTTAACTAATAATTAATTAATATCAGTCTTGGGTGAACAAATCCTTATTGGTCGATCACTTCACGTTAGTATCACTACCACAAATCACGAATGTCCAACAAGAGCAGAAAGACATAGCTTACCCGTCTCTGACTGGCTGGCCAGCTGCTGTTTGATAGAGTCAGGTGATGAAGATTTGGGCGGGGCTCTGCTGTAAGGTCAAGGGTTACATATTAGCAAAGGGTCAAAGGGCATGGAATCAAATCAGTTAACCAATCAAATGGAAGATAAACCACTCACTGTTTCTCAGGCTGCACCACAGCGATCTTCCTCTGTTTTTCAACTGAAGGGAATGAGAGAATGATGTCATATCCCGCCACCATATCATCACCGTATCATCATCAAAGGGCTTTGTATTGGCTTATTACTGGAGTGGGAACTGAGAGGAGGTGCACTGCAGCAGTCAAATTAGCAGGCCTATCTCTACTATGTATGTTCTTTCTCTCTGTATTTGTTAAGTGATTTTGGCCTGGATCTGCTAAAGATTTACGGTGGCACTAATGAAGGAAACTATTTTGATTTTACAAAACCAGGTACACAAAAATTTTTGCTCATGACAACAAAAGAAACAGGGGAGAAAACTTTGTATGCATTTGACCTAACTAATATGCACTTTAAGATGTGAACGCTACATACCAGTAGCACATGGACAAAAATGTTTTCAAATGTATAAACTAGTGCTGGGCGGTATACCGGTCCATCCGGTATACCGGTGTTAATTTCTCATAAGGTGTGAATTTTTCATATACTGCGACACTGGTGCATAGCTGAAACAATTGCCGTAACTCTTCAATAGGCAGTGAAGAGCGCTACAGTCGGGGCACGCTGTGCGGTGTGTTGAGAGGGGACCCCTATTAACTGTTACACTGCCGAATGGCATGCTGGGTACAGCTTGCGTTAGCCCCACTAGCCAGGTAACATAACAATCTGTAAACGGCTAGGAGAGGCTCTGTCGCGCTACAGTACATTCCAAAACAGTAAAAAAAGATGGAGGAGGAAGAAAGAGAGACCGGAGATGCACCAGAAGAACTTGTGCCCAAGGGAGGAGCTGTGTCTGCTGTTTGGACGTTTTTTAACCGACGTAGAAATCATCACCTCAGCAGAAAACATGTGTTGGAATACCAAGATTTTATGCGATTACGGTCCCATCCCTAGGCCCAGTCATCCAAAAACAAATAATATAGTGATATACCATGAAACCAGTAGAAACTTAAAAAATACTGTGATACAAGTTTTTGGTCATACCGCCCAGCACTAGTATAAACAAATGTGGGGATAGGGAGATAGATTTAGGTATTAAATACGTAATACTTAATAATAAAAATTGTTTACTATCAATCTGCAAAAATGATCATCTCTTTTTCCTTCCACCTGATTCCATGCTTCAGTTGGTGGTCAAGGTCAATCCAAACCCCAGATTGTGGAAAAATTATACAGACCTCATTTGCATGACAAATGTAAATTGCCTGCAGAATTGAAGAAAGCTGCTACCACTTGCATATGGTAATGTTTTGCACCGCTGTTTGTAGATCCTAGTCTTTGTTTGTTTGTGTTAGAGTATTATGGAGGGTCCATCCTACGTGGCTGTGTGCTTGTGCTGGGGAGTAGGTGTGGACCTGGTTAGCCGGGTGGGGGAGACCTGGCCAGGACAGATCAACTAGGGAATTTCCTCGCCCCACTGGCTCATTACATAATACAACATGGCATTTGGTGGACACCTCTAACCAAAGGGCCTTTTAGTACCATGATTGCTTGCTGGTCCCTGCTGTAATATGTAACGTTACGCTATGCTAGCTACATATCACAGCCAGTCAAATTAATGGATAGTTAGATGAACTTAAGATCCCTCGGTGCCAGTATATCATAAAATTACAATTAAACATTAAATCTGGGCCACTTATCTGTCAAACGCTCACCCCAAAGTTGTTGAAATGGTCCAATTTGTCAAAACTTCAAGAGTCTGCCTGCTTTCTGGACGCTGACATGTTAAATCAAACGTGACTGGGTGAAAATAATGTTTGGTTGTGATATTTGCTGGCTGTGATATGTAGCTAACGTAGCATAGCGTTGGTAGTATTAGTGCCATGCTCTGCTCATTGACCGATATAGTCCTGCTGCAACTATTCAGGGTTTCCTCTCCTGCCAAGCATTACCTACCATTCAACTTTATGTTGTCCATATAAAGTGTTATATCCCCAACGTGGGATGGGCCACACTTTCATGCAAGTGATACCATAAAGCTTGTCAGGTGAGTAACGTTGCAACTGCTCAAGTTTAATTGAAATACTCCATTCAACAGGGTGTGTTGGTAGGCTGTATTTTATACCTGAAGGTTTGATGGGGTAGATGAGGGGGTAGCCATTTGTCTCACACCAGCTGACAGGGAAGAGGTCCAGAGAGTCCACATGAACTATGACCTCGGGCATGGGCTGCTTCAGTCCTATACACACACACACACACACACACGCACACACACACACACATACACTATACTACTATTAGACATCATATTATGTTATACAATCAACAGTGGTAGAGGTATACCTTGGCATTTTGAATTTCAGCTATTTTTCTTCACCAGAACCAACAGGTGTGGTGAAACCAATAGGTACAGCTAGCAACACGCTAACAAGCTTTATTTAAGCCAATGGATACCATATCGGTACCGGTATGGTATCCATTGGCTTAAATGAAGAATGCTAACAATCCATCATTATCCATGTGATATTTCTGAGTTAACTGAAGTTCCAATACAGAAAATATTTTACTTTAACGGGATAAGGCATTTAAAGTGACTTTGAGTTCTAGGAAAGCGCTGTATAAATATAATTTATTATTATTATTTACATGCGTCAACTCATGACCAGAATACTCCAGTATCCCAAATAACATCGGAATGGTAATGTGACATGTACCTGATGGAAAATAAATAACAGACTAAAATAAAAAAAAAGATACGCTAAAAAACGCAGGGTCCAATTTCAGTTTAATTCAAATCAAAGTTGATATTTGTATACTTTTACACATATCTATAAATGAGCTCTTGTATCAGACAGACAACGCTGGCTCCCACACTCACCTTCCAGGCCAAGCCAAATGTACTGGCCTTTGACCTTGGTGACTGTGGCCACATGAATGTTCTCAGGTGACAGGGGATTGACTGCCTCCAGTTTCATGGCCTCTTTGAAACTGTGCTCACACTGCTCCTAGAGGGAAGAAAGAAAGGAAGGAAGGAAGGTAGGTAGATAGACACATTGATAGATAGAGATATAGATACAGAAAGAGAGATTGAGCAATATAGATAAAGAAAGAGAGAGAGAGAGAGAGAAGGGAGAGATTTGAAATGAACGTAAAACTTCTTTACAGTTGGAGATGTTAGGGTTGTGAACATTGTGATTGCACGTTATGTGAACAGTTTGTATTATGATGTGACAGAAGCTGACTTACTGAAGGGAAGCAGTGCTGTGGAGCGGCCTCAGACTCACACTGTTTCAGGTAGTCTGCCCAGTCGAAGTCCTGCCCTTGGAATCCTGAGCAGAATAATAGAAAGAGAAAGGAGGAGAGGAGGGACAATGTGCAATGTGAGAAAAAGAGAGACGGGGAATAGAGAACCAAAGAAAAGATAAGAAAAAATAAGGAATCTGAATGACATTCAGAATTTCATGATAATGAGACAACATCAGGCTTTCATACTCTTGGGGTTGGTCTAATATGAAAATGGGGTCCCTAAAAAATTTCCTAATCAGATAAAAATGACATAAAAAATATTTGAAATGACAAAGCGACTGCCAACAGTTTTTGGACTTGAATCCACTCTGAGAGCCAAGCGGTTGGCCTGTACACAGCTGTCACAGCAGCTTGACTTCTGTCCCCCTGAGGAATTCAATGTTTTTGCACTGTGACACAATTAAATAAATGTCAGTGCAGTGTGAAAGCTTTAAAAAGAAAAAATTCGCTATGTTTCAATGTTGGGGTCTCACGGATATTGTGACCTCATTATGGGTTCACCAGCTGAAAAAGGCTCTAGGAACCCCTGGAGATTCAACTAAAGCCCTGCTCTCACTGGACTAGTAGTACCTGGGGGTGTCCAGTGATTTTTAGTATTTGCGGAGGTCGTCTGTAATTTTAATCCATTTCAGCCGGAATTTGTTTTTGGCAAAAGTTGAATCAATACAGGATGGTTTTGAATGCATGTTCAGAGCGAACTTTAAAGCTGCTGTACCTCAGCATGGAGAACGATACTGTGAAAAATTACACATGCTATATTCAGTTCATTATCTTTTCATTATCTCTGTTCTTTACCCTGCAGGATTGTCATAGATTTATCACAGAAAACATATTGTAGTACAATGTATGATTCCATTTTTGCCTCAGACCATGGGTTTGGCATTGTAATGGTTTAGTATGAGGTGCCATTTCAAACAAAAATATGTTCAATCATTACATTTGCGCACCCTAACAGTCAAATCTATAGGCTTGTCAAGTTCAATCTCAGGATACCTCTGTAAAAACATATCCTGTCTGGAAATCAAAGAGGTCGGGTGGTAATTCCCCATGGACCACGGTATACTAGTGTGAGGCATGTCCAAGGGACTACCCACCTGGAGGGGGGCTGAGAGAAAGGCTGTTCTTCAGGCTCCACTGTGCAGGAAAGATCCCTGGACTGTCCCTGTGACACAGGAAGGCCCGCCCACCTTCCTCTGACTCCTCATTGCTACAACAGAGATCATCCATCTTCACCAGGAAGTGGTACTCATTGAACACCTGAGGAGGAGGAGGAGGAGGAGGAGGAGGAGGAGGAGGGGTCAGTGTCAGGTCACATCATGCACTCATTCTTATTTGGTTCATCCACTATGATGCCATCTCTCTGGTCACCATATGTTCTTTTTCTCTAAGTCACATTAAAGACAAGTATCAAGCCTTTAGGACAGGTGTCAGATGGTGAGAAATGTCTAAATCCAATTTTAATTCTTTATTTTCCAGCGCCTTTCTTACCTTGTATTGAACACGCCATTTATGGTGGGTGTAGCACACACCAAATTCTTTACTAATTATTTCCTTCCCTGTCTGGCTACCCCATGTCCAAGAGTAAAACAATTTTACAAACTGGGCAGTACATTAGGTAGGCAGTGTTCCTGGCTCCAAAAAGCACAGCTAATTGAAAGCTAATTCATTACTTGTGTCCTCCTTGAAACATCACAATGGGCAGGTTGGTTAGGCTTGTTAATCTGAAGACAATCCTGGCCAAACAGTAAGGAGTACCTATGTCATCAGCAGAACTTGAATAACATTTAAGACTGCCAAATCCATACAAAGACTTGGCAAAACCAATTTTCCATAATATTTCCCCAAAATTATTACTTGACAACACCTGATAACATCAGAAACAAGTCAGACCAGCTGTGACCAAGGGAAGGAAGCATACAGAAAAATGGGTCATGGCTAGAAATGCATTATAACTTAGAAAATTGATGATCACAGAAATAATTATTTTCATCTCTATTTTAGGTTTAGGTGGGGTGTGATGTCTCCAGTGAGGTTGAAGTTAGGTTTCTAAACAACTTCAGCTATGACCAGACAAACGAAGTGGCACAAGAGGGACAGATTTGACAGAGGTAGAAGCAGGTGGTTACCTTGGCGACAGTGGCAGGACGGATGGAGAACGGAGCAGTGGGGTCAACAGCCTCCAGTTTCATCCCTTTCTTAAAACAGTGAGCAGGGATGGCAGGCCGCTCCTGCAACACACACAGACACGCACACACAGACACATGCATGCATCAGGGGATGCAAGCACACACAATAACACAATACACAATAATTCGTAGATGTGTGAGATAGACAGACAGACAGACAGACAGACACACACACACACACACACACACACACACACACAGCCATTTTCAACTGCTTTGCTCTCATCAATGTTTCAGCAGTCATTTATTGGAGGCAGTCACAACTCTGCTAATCAGATCATTATCAAATCTAAATGAGTGGATAATCAATTATGATCACAGCGTTTCCTTCAAAAATGTTTTACAGCTGTGGTAAGCTGTGGCTTTAGTCTTTCTCTCTTTCTTTCTCTTTGTCTTATCTGTTAGTATTTTAAATATGGTTCTTATTCAGCACTTAAAATAAGGTTATTTCACAACATTGAACATCTCGTTATCACCTGACTAGAGGAGATGAAGAAAAGAGTGCACCGCTGAACTAAGTTGAAGAATTAAGTAGGGGAAGCATTGTATTACTATTATTGCAACACACACTGGCAGCATTAGCAGTATAGCCTACCTTGCTGAACTCCTCCATCAGAGCGTTGTCTGGAGGCAGCTCACTGATCCTCTGCCTCACCTCCTCCCACTCCTCTTCTGTCCGCAGGGAGACCAGCTCTGAAGCCAGCAAACACACACAAATGAGATGAAGTAGTACAACACCATCCCCTGCTGACTTGAGTGTATTCATGTGATTTTGAATATCAAAGGGATATTCAATAATACTCGAATAAGAATATGATCCGATTCTACACAACACAAGATTCTTACTGGTTGGATGGCCAAGCAATTTCAAGCACTTCTATCAGATGTGATGGTGGGGAAAAGTAATTGCTCACACCTGCTTCGAGCAGTAGAACTCCCTGAAAAGAAGCAATAATTTTCCTTTTTGAAAGCTTTTTGTTGATAAATCTAAACCCATAGCCATGCTGCTGACCTTCCGGGGGCCTGAGGGTACAGCCGTGCTCCTTAGCCCACCCAGGTGGGTGGAGGCGTGGGTGGAGGTAGTACAGCCAGAGGGTCGAGGGTGTGTCAGAGAGGCCCTCAGTGCCTGCCAGCCGCAGCTTCAGCCTCCCGCCAACGTTCTCCTTGACTTCAGCAGCCCAGGCCAGCCCTGGGTCAGCACTGTCCTGAAGCTCCATACTGCAGCCCGCCCTAAGTAGCTCCACTGGGTCAGTACCACGCTGGGGCTAGGAGGAAGAAAGCAGGATGGCAATTAAGTTTCACACACACACACACACACCAGGCAATGAGTTTCTACTGGGAGAGACAGTGCACTTACACTGGGGAAGGGGGAGAATTTCTGACCAAATTCTGGGTAAAAATGACAACCCAGTAAAAAAGGAGGTGTAAGTTATGACAGCTCTGACCCACCTTTCAAATGAGTAAAAAGGTTCGTTCTCACACAATAAATGTTTTGTGAATGTGGAAAATTGCCAGTGTAAATGCAATAGAAACTGTTTCATGTTGATGTAAAAATATCCCCTCCATTGTGCCCAAAGTTGAGGTGAGAGGTTGAGGCTAAAGTCAAATGTATATTCACGAAAGAATTTAGAGCTATCTTAGCCAAAGTTTGCTAATAGTGGTTGACCATTAGGTTTTACCATTTTTATTGCTGAATTAAGGTGGCCGATAGCCCCTTTGTAAGACTGATATTAAAGGGTTCAAGGGACACCTTTGAATATGGCCATGCCCATTTCTTCTTTCAAAATGTTGCATAACTTGGGAGCAATATTTAGCCCCTTCTGGTAAGCTGGCATGACATGGTTAGTGTCTACAGATTCCTTGCAATCTCTAGGTTCATTATGGTACCACTATTTTTGGTAGCTCTTATTGTGAGCCCTCTAGAGCCCATGAAAGATTGTAATGTCAACAGGCTAGGGCTGGGTGATATGGCAAAAATATTTATATTTATAAAATATTTTTCCTAGTTTTAATGGTATAATGGTATATGATGGCCTTTTGTTTTCCAGTACGAATTACAATGTGATATGACATGCTTTTATGTCTTTATCTTTTTAATACAATTGTCACAGTGCTATTTCATTCAAAATGGTCTATTTTCTTTTACTTTTTTTAATACTGCTACAAGGAACAATCTTTTTTTATTAACTTAAAAATACAGGCTACAGTATGTATATTTTGTACAATATGTAATATATTGTGGATGATGATATTGTAAAAAATAACTGCATGGATCCATGACGGTATACCTTCATATTTGGTATACCTCCCAGCCTTACAGTGGGCCGTTATTTGATTTTCTGTATCGGATGCAACTTCTTTTTTTTTTTTTTTTTAAAGCTTAAGCTTAAAATAAATAAAGATTACAACTATCCATGAGACTGATATCTCCTGCTGAAAGAGATACATTGTGTTTTGTTTGAGATTGTTTGACTTGGGTTCTCCTATGCAGTGAGCAGATGAAATACCACATAAAAAGCAAGAGAAGAATGTCAATCCCCATTGCTTGTATTTATTCTAGCTCTGCACCGATATAAAGGGCTGCTCCATTATGGCAAAAATCATAATCACACATTTTGGTCAATATTGAGATCACGATTTTTTAACACGATTACTCATTGACTTTGGAAACATCATGCATTTATTGAACTTAAAAAAAACGTGTCTTTTTAACAGTGGATTTCCTTGAACTTTAAATATAATTCAACTGAAAAACAAATACATTTTATCTCGATTGTCTTGTTTTCATAATCATTGATTAAATGCCCAGCCCTACTGATATATTTAGCCAGTTCAGCTGTGTAAAAAGGACTTGAGTGGTGGAAGAAAAGCATAGACGGTAGGAACAAACTCCTGGCTCAAATAATTTTTCACAGATGGTTCCTGGAGTGAATTTGCTTTCAACAGCATCCCTGTCTGCAGTAAAAATGCAGTCCATTTAAATAAAAGCACTTAGGTCAATATAACTTCCAGTTTAGAATGTGATAAAGACATTCCTAGCACAGAGGCGAGTCTGAGATTTCTGCCTCTCCCCATTCCTGGTTCCACCCTGTTATAGTGAGCGCCACCCTGCCCCTCCCTTCCCATCCTTTGCCTGCACCCCCTCACCCCTTCCAGCAGGTTGGCAGGTGCGCTGCACTCCTCAGCCAGGACTTTCTCCAGCAACGCATCCCAGTCCTGGTGCTTCTCACGCACACCTGGGGGCAAAAAAGACACAATTCATAAGTTCTTAACTTTGACCCACACAATCAAAAAAAAATCCTTGACTTTTTTTATTTAGAAAAGTAAACACAAAATTAATTTGACCTGTTACAAAGACATTAATAATAAATCTTCCAATAATCAGAAAAGTCGCTGTAAACCCCACAGACATCCCTCTCCTCCCCAGCCACTGCCTCACCCTCTGGGGCTCTCATGGTCTTGCCATGCTGTCGGCTCCACCCCAGAGGATGGAGGTCTGCTGTCATGATGTCACACCAGAAGTCGGCGCGCCGGTCGTCCTGGTAACCCTCGTAGCGCAACAGCAGCAGCTGGCCACAGGTGGTGATGATAGTGGCCACCCAGTACGAGCCGTCAGCCTCTGAGCGCACACACACCTCCAGCTTCATGCCCGGCGTTAGGCCCGTCTGTAAGCCCTGGTCCACCTGAGAGAGACGAGGTGGGG
>OMKL01089719.1:4688-14956 GCA_900302295.1 Parasudis fraserbrunneri | reverse complement strand
GGAAGGGCTCGGTCACATAACTGTCCTCTCCCCCACATTCCTTACTGAAGCCCTCCCTCCCTCTCTCTCTCTCTCCCTTAGTTTTTCTGTAACTACTTTGTTCTCACCCTCTCTCTATCCTTCTCTACCTCCCTCTCTCTTCCTCTCCCTTGGTATCCCATACTTTCTCTTGCTACCACCCTCCCTCACTCGTCCTCTTCTCACACTACCACCATCTCTTACTCCCTCCCTTTGTCCATCTCTCTCTCTCTCTCCTTTCCTTCCACTCTTTCACACTCCCTCCCCCTTCTCTCCCTCTCCGCACTCGCTCTTCGCTCCAGCTCTCCCTCCCGCTCTATCCCTCCGACTATCCCTCTCACCATCTCTCTTCTGCCCATTCTCTATTCCTCTTTCTTCCGACTCCAGCTCTTCTTCCCACTCCCACGCCCCCCCTCCCTCCATGCCCTTCACAGTGTATCAGTGTGTTGTGGCTGAGTCTTGGGAAGACCAGCCACTTAACAGTGTTTCCTTCTGACAGAGGTGCTTGACTCTCAGAGAGCCTACAACAGTCCCATAACCAATCCTTTTAACCATTCACTAGAAAGTCTCCAGCCTGAAACCGCTCTGACAAAGCTGAATAGCTGCTGTGTCCTCAGCAGTGTTTCCTTGTGTCAGTGTCATCCTCTAGTCGAATGACCAATCAAATCTTTCAAGAGGAGGGACTAAAATCTGAGGGGAAGAAATTCGTCATGGCTTGAGGGAATCTGCATTTCGTTTGAACTCGTCATCATTTTCACATAAAAAGTTGTTCATGAACCTAACTTGAGGATAACGTTCAAGTTGAGATTAAATTAATAATGCCTTTTTAACCCTTCTAGATCGCTGCCCCGGTCATATTGTGCACCTATTTAATAATATATGCAAAACAAATATCAATTTCTTCGTAGTCTTATATCAAAATCCAATCATGTTTTCTGCCAGTAAAACTAAATATTATGTGTGCTTACATAGGCTTGTAACAACCAATTTCAACCAATAATATCATGACATCCACCCATCAATCATTCTGCAACTTTAGCACGCACAGAGCTAAGATTCATTAGTTAACACACATAGGCCAACGATAAAATGAAATTCCTCCTGACGTTATGTCCCACCTGCCTATCCTGTTTCACTCTGTTCAATGAAATGTGGATGCCCTGAATAACTAGCCTGACCAGATAAATGACCAAGATAAGTGAAAATGGAGGCTAAACTAATTTTAACAGTGCTAGAACAGCTGTGTTTAAAGTCAAAGTCAAATAGCTAGAGAACTTATGCCTCACATTCACCCATTCACTCACCCATTCACACACCATCGGCGGAGGCAACCATGCAAGGTGCCATCCTGCTCATCGGGAGCAGTTAGGGGTTAAGTTACAGTTTAGTCATTTAGCAGACGCTTTTATCCAAAGCGACTTACAAGTGTGTGCACACCAGAAACTGGCGATAGGATCAACAATCGGTGGTATTACCCGCATCATAGTACCATAATCCAGTGCATAACTCAAGTGCATAGCTAAGTACAAACCTGTGAGGGGAAGAAAGGGTTAATATATATATACACTGTCGCCCCATAACAGGCTACAGTAAAATCAACAGGCTACAGTAAAATCAACAGGCTACAGTAAAATCAGACTACAGTAAAATCAGACTACAGTAAAATCAACACCCTACAGTAAAATCATCAGACTACAGTAAAATCAGACTACAGTAAAATCAACACCCTACAGTAAAATCAACACCCTACAGTAAAATCATCAGACTACAGTAAAATCAGACTACAGTAAAATCAACACCCTACAGTAAAATCAACACCCTACAGTAAAATCATCAGACTACAGTAAAATCAGACTACAGTAAAATCAAGACCCTACAGTAAAATCAACAGGCTACAGTAAAATCAACAGACTACAGTAAAATCAACAGACTACAGTAAAATCAGACTACAGTAAAATCAACACACTACAGTAAAATCAACAGGCTACAGAAAAATCAGACTACAGAAAAATCAACAGACTACAGTAAAATCAACAGGCTACAGTAAAATCAGACTACAGTAAAATCAACAGACTACAGTAAAATCAACAGGTTACAGTAAAATCAGACTACAGTAAAATCAACAGACTACAGTAACTACTTCCATTCTTACCGGCACTTGTGCAGAGTCCATGAAGCGCAGTCCAAAGTAGTCCTTCTCCACGATGTCCAGATGGTACATGATCTGGTCAAACAGCTCCTCGCCTTTGGCTTTTTTCTGATCAAGAGAAAGAGAGAGAGAAACACACACATATAGGTTAACTGAACAATCAATCAATCAATGAGTTTATTAAAAAAATTTAATTGTTTTGTTACACCCGTTTTTATGTCTATGCTTACACAGATACAACATTTTGATACAACCATCAAATTGTTTGTTTAGACCAGTATGGATCTTACCTGTATAACAAGACTAAGCAAACAAAGTTAATTATGATCTTGCTCCGAGAGACAGAGCATTCTAATTTTAGTGCCAACCTCACACACTTTGAGAGTGAGAGAGACATAGAGAGTCGTACTTGGCCTTGGTATTCAACATCCGGAAATCTGGAAATTCCTTAATTTCCACTCTGAAAAATGTGTTCTAAGAAGACAGGCAAGGGGCAGTGTGCTCCATGCAAGAAAGGACAAACAAGACTAAGAGTCTAAAAGCCCTGCTAGCAACCGACCTTGCAGCTCCTCACACAAGATTTGAGCCACTGGTTTATTGACTAATAGCTAACTCAAAGAAGTTTGTGTGATATCTGCTGGTGCGATGTGAGACTACAGCTTGGAGCTTTGGCTTCATTTTTACTTAATGACGGTCATTATCATAGCAGAATAAAGGACGGTCAGAATCAAGGCCGATCGGCAGCGTTAGCCGCATGTTGGTGCCGCAGGAACACGCTCTGGCCATGCTAACGTTAGCCGTGTGTTGGATTCTTGTGCGATACTCTGTTGCCATCTTGTGGTGGCCAGAGGACATGGCAGCCTGCAGGCTGAGCCTTGGGACACGCCGCCAGCGTGACGGCTGCCTCGCTGACGCTGCAGCGCCTCGCACGTGTGATGGCGTCCACACAGACAGCGTCACCAACAGAGCTTTTTCACCGTCTATTTTGCCGAGTGCCTCGCGGCTCACGCACATCTCACGCTAGGAAACTGGCTCGGCGCCTAATCTCTAGGATGACGCGCGCTGCCGCACAGAGCCGCACTGCTCACGCGGGCCGTGCGGATGCTCTAACCAGTTAACATGGGCATCGAAATGAAAAGCAAAAGGTTCCGCGGTGCGCGCACACACTGCCGAGGTAACCGGTGTGTCACAGGCCTTGAGAGCATGAAGCAGCCTGCAGGCTTACAGTGTGGCTGACGCGACCAACATCAACATTCCTAGAAGCCCTAGCTAGCTCTCGCTAGTGGGGAATGGAACCACGTTGTTCTCAGAAAGTTTCACTCACTCTTTCACTGGTTTTCAAGGCTGTTCTAGGCTGCTAAATGTAACATTACAGTTGTCATGCAGGCCCACTGTATTTTTGTGGTCAACATTATGCCCTCGCAGGCATTATGTCGTGATGATGAGGTGCAGTGTTAAATGGTGGATGATCGCTGTGTGTAGGCCTGCAGGTGTTAGATGGTCTCTGTGTTTGTTTTGTATTGTAGGCATATTGAGAGAGAGGGGGGGGGGGGGGGGGGGGCAGAGAGAGCATCAAGCTAGATGACCTAGAGAGAGATCAAGATAGAACAGAGTGCTGTGTCTTTGCTTGTTAAGTCATGTTATCTATAATGGTCCAAGTGGTACAGCACAACCATCAGACTACTGGAGACACTTCTCATCATTATCACAACTTCACCTCGTCATTAGTTTAAGATGTGACGACACATCAGTCTTTCTAACAACACCACACACTCTGTCGTTCAGTTGGACCGTGCAGTCTGCTGATGTGCATCATGTGAGGTTACAGGTTCTCCCGGTGTTTCATAAATTAAGACTTTTTCAGGGAGACGTCTGGCCAGGTCTGGCTAGTGTTTAGGGAGAGAAAGAAGAGGAGGAGGAGGAAGAGGAGGGGAGAGGAGAGAGAGGAGCGATCGGAGGAGAACATAAAAAGTGATCTGACTGAACAGGCGTTTCCGCTGCCAGGACAACCCGTACCAGCCTCTGACTGTGCTCTGCTCGAGCGCGCAAGCGCACGCGCACACACACACACACACACACACAATCTCCCTCACAGCCATAGACACTCATTTACACACACACCCTCATATACACTTCTTCCCTTTTACAGACATACACTCGCACACTCTTGACACAACCTCTCTCACTCTCACACACACAGACACGAAACGGGACCCCAGCGGGAGGCACAGCGGCGGGGTTGCTATGGTAACGGGGTTGAAGTGCCCCGACTGGCCCACAGCAGACTGGAATGGAGTGGAGTGGACAGGATGGTCATGTGACCATCTGGGCCTTTTTGAAGGCTGAAAAGCGTGCCCCATTGGATTGGAGCCTGGTGAGAGGATGCAGCAACATATAGTAATAATAGTTTCCAAAAGTACAAAGCTCTATTTTATATTGTTTCTAACTGGGATTTATTTTTTTTATTACTTGCAGTTTCAGCTGGACTTAAAGATAAAAGAAAACATTCATCAGGTCTCGAGGGTGACTTAATGCTAAGGAGCACATGCAGCAAACTGCAGACTGTATATGTGCACCTTTTTAAATTCTCTGGGTAGCATGAAGCAGTTTACTCTCTCTTCTCCACTTTCCCTCTCAGTAGGACGGTGGCCTAAAGGTACCAGATTTTAAACAAGATAAATCGAACCCTTCAGACGAAGAACCATGCAAATGTGTTTTGAAAATATTTGTAAAGTCCATGTATATGCAGTCGTAAAGTCAATCCAAATCACTTGGAGTGCGAGTGTGAATGTGATACATCACCTGAAAGTTCACAACCTCTTCTACCTTGATGATTTGATTTAGATTTGATTTGATTTTCGTGTCATGCACCAGAGGTGCCCATCCCACAAGGACTTACAAGACACAACACACATTCATTGCAATGGTGTATATAATAATCATCAACTATGAATGTACACAATACACCCACTTATCATCTTTAAATAATTAGGATTGAAAACCTCATTCATAAAACAGACTAACTTACATGGTTCTTCGTCTGTATGATTCAGTGTCAATCTGTCTGTTTTGTCTATCTTTCACTACAGTCTACATTACCTTACCTCCCAGCTTTTCATTCTAATTCTGTGTCCGTGTGTGTGTGTGTGTGTGTGTGTCTGTCTCTCTCTGTCTGCCTTTATGTCTCCCTCTCTCTGCCTTTCTTTCTCTCCATCTCCCTCTCTCAACAACTGAGGCAGTGGTCTAGTTGGCTCAATAAACCAGTAAGCCAGACCACTGTCCTGCACCAGTAGCTGTAGCAGCAGGGTGGTAGTGTGTGTGTGTGTGTGTGTGTGTGTGTATTGATGTGTGATAAAAGGAAACACAGTGACTGATCAAAGTACAGAGACCTTCTAAAGGCCTGCCAGCTCCGTGATTGACAGACTGGCTGGCTGAGTGGTTAGCTGGCTAGTGGACCTCAGAGACAATGGTTTTCAAACACTGGATGGGGGCCCAAAGTTGGGTTGCGGGGGCGATTAAAATGGGTCCTTATTCTGGAGAATATGTTTTCACAAGTTATGAGCAGTGGCCATTTTGACATGTCATTGCAGGGTAAACACAGGTGTAATTAGTAACATTAATTATGGCCCCATTCCATTTAGGTGTGCCGAGGCCAGGGCCCTGGTATTGTGCATGCTGTCTCACTGGAATGGCTTTGCCACACGTAAATGGAACGGAACCCTAATTAATGTTATTACTTACACCTGTGTTTACCCTGCAATGCGATGACATTTCAAAATAGCCTCTGTGAAAAGGGCCTATGTTATGTTGCTAAAGCCGTCCCACATAACCACATAGTAGGCTGACCAAAAAAAAGAGGAAGTGGACAATTGAGCGATCCCAAGCACCGCCTTCTTTTTTGACCCACCAAGCACACCTTGGCAACTGTTGCCATCCACCATACCATCGGTCATGTTTTGACGAACTGGATGGAGAGCACTTGGAATTTCTGCCGCGGAGGATGTTTAAAAGATGTACCAGAGGAACAGGCAAAAGTGACACCGCATAGAGGCTATTGTTTTTATCCTCTCCCTAAACCCAAAACAAATTTGCTCAAATGTCAGCATTGGATTTATGTGGAAGACTGGTCTATGGGAAGACCTCACTAAACAAATTATTCTTGGTCAAATAAATAAGGAAACCAAATCCAATTTGTTCAATTTATTGAACATAGAAGAAAAATAAACTCAATCAGTGGCTGAATCAGTGCAGCTGACACAAAGAAAACCATCAGTTATAGTCAAACACCTATGTCATTTCGAATGGTCGAATATTCAAATAACTGTGCCGTTACAATCGATATGTCCACATGAGACCATTCATACTTCTGGAAGGTCAAATCAAGTGCATCTCAGGTTCAAACAGCCTGGTCTACAGGTCAGTCCCAGCCCCAGGTCTCCTTCACCCAGCATGAATAATCAAGCCTACATGCAAGGTGCAGGCAAGAACAAACTAAGCTTGCTGGCTGGCACGCACACACACACACACACACACACAAAGTAGTAAATCTCTACAAAAGGAGAAGGCATAGCACAGAACTTCCCCAACATTCAGTCCTGCTCTCAGCGTTCTGCTATACAGTTCACCAAGTGTGTTTGGTAACACAATGTCGCGTGGTCTCCACCAGGCTTCAATCCCAGAACACCCCCCGCGACTACTACACTCACGGTGTTCTCACACATAGTCCGTTTTTAAACCAGCCAAACTCTTGGGTCACGTGCACCAGAAACAGGGACCGAGAAGAAATGACCGTGGTCCTCTTTGCGTTCATATTGTCCTCCATTTTGAAAGTGAACTCATCCTTTTCTGGTTCACATAAGATCTAATGGGACGCCAGTCCACTTCCCGTTCATGCCTACGTCTTGCCTCACAACTCCAGACCCTTTCTGGCTGTTATGGACAGCAGATGTGAAAAGGAGATAATGTCAACATCCCAAGGCTGAAAGAGAGGTTTATTATTGAATTTGATCGGGCTTATTGTTTTATATGATTGGTATATTATATGGTATATATTATATGATTTTGTGTGTTTTCAAACACTAGCCCTTTAAATACTGAGCCATCAGTATTTTGTATCATGCAGACTTACCAAATATATCAGAAGATAATTAAAAACGAATGACAACATTATCAAACATTATCTGTCAGCCGTTTTAATGCAACCCCGCAAAAGAAAAACGTGAACCCTGCAAATGAACTGAACGCACTTGGAGTTCACAATGTGCATATGAAGTGCACCACCAAGCAAACTGAACTCAGACTGTGTCCCGTGGAGCTCTGCGTCCGGTCCGTTTCAGAGGGGTCTGAGGTCGTTTGGAGTTAGGACTGGGGGGTATCTCGAACATTCACTGACACTGACTACCGACATTATGAATGTATGAACTACCGACCTAATTTTACTCAGATAAATGCATTCCTCCAGGGCATATAGGCTGTTTCATTTTGTGCCCCTTTAATTAAACTCAATGTACAACAACCAAACCACATATTGACAGCAAACATGTGGACAGAGGGCAAACACGATGTAAAATGTGGTATTTGTGTGCTGGTGTTTAAAAAAAGAATTATCGTTTCATTTATGGTTACCAAGGTAAATGTAATAAAATACCGTGGTCCGTGATAAGAACTTCACGTCATACCACCCAGCCTAGCCTGACATGTCAGACTCATGGAACTTAAGCAAGCTAGCGCTCCTGTGGAGCTAGCTTGCGTACGTTCCATGGGTCTGATGTGTCAGGCTACACCCAGCCCTATTTGGAGTGCTCAAAATCGCTGACTAATCACTCTGGGTTCACTTGAGAGGCTGAAATGGACCAAGAGTGAAAGTACCCTTAGTTACTGTGCAAATCCCAAAAAAATCCATAGGACAAGAGTAGTATCAGTAATAAATACTCTTAAGGGTTCCAGGGTGTGAGAATTAAATATATATATTTTTTTTTTTTTTTTTAAACAGAGAATGTAGCATGACTCTGATGGATGAGTATAGGAGAGGTGGGTGCTGTGTAACCCCCCCCGCTCCCCAATCCTGTGTCACAAACACACACAGCTCCTGGGGTAGCTCGGGGAGGCAGGCCCCATGCTAGTTGGCATAGCTGACAAAGCATCCCGAACCCCTACAGTGGGACTGGGAGAGCACACAAAGGCCTCATTGTGTTTGTGTGTATGTGTGTGTGTGTTCTGATGCTCACAGGGCCTGCAGTATTGTTCACCAGAGGTTTGCAGTCTTTCTGCCTGCCTAGAAGGCAAGCTGCTCAGCCCGTCTTTCTGTCAGTCAGTCCATATACTATAAAACATTAAATGCAAGGGTTCCAAACCCTCTGCCACCCCATACTGAGGTCTGAAGATTCCTGTGACCCCAATGTTTACAATATACAAAAATCACGTGTTGACATTACAACAGAAATGTTGCCAGCAGTTTTTCCTTTTCAGGACAATCAGGTATTATTGTAGTCACTTTAATTTGATTAGACATTTTTCAAGGGACCCCATTTTCATAACAGGGGATGCAACATGGGGTCCTGACCCTCAGGTTGGGAAAGCCTGATTTACAATAGCACATCTGCACAGTCTGATTTTTCATAGTTTTCATTTTTCTATAGTTGAATAATACTTCCTTATACAACTAGAAGAATGCACTCAGTAGAGTGCAGACCTCTGCCAAGGCCTAGCAATCTCGCCAGTTTGCTGTTACTTTCGCATGCAACATTTTACTGGGTAGATGACAGAAACAAGAGTTGCCGATACTACCTGTCTCAACAGACCCAGGCTATAAATCCATATGGTGGCAGTAGAGGACGGCGAAACAATCAATCCTTGATATTTTGTCACACATGAGAGCATTTACCAATTACCAGCACAGCAGCTCTCTTAACAATGACACGGAAAAAGCACTGGAAGACATTAATTATCATGAAGCAGCAGGATGAAAAGATGAAGGGGAGAGAGTGACTAAGTTGGAATCATCACTGATGAGATGGTGAACATTACGGTGGACAAACTCTTAACCGAGATGGGAAAAAAAGGAAGAATCTGCTGGGAAATTACAATGTATACACTGGGACCACACAGTGAGGCTATTTGACAAAGTGGTGGAGATACTTCGCAAGATGGTAGAATGTAATGTCACCAACTCACTCACTCATTCATTCATTCATACATATGGCTGGGTATCGGTATTTGATATCGATTCAGTCAGGCTTGATGGTGTTGGTTTCTGGAGCCAGTACCTGCCATTGTTGTCAAAAGATGTAATTTGGTCAACTGAGTTTCCACAGTAGTTCAGCAGAAACTTAGTACAAGGCAAACTAGAGACATCTGCACAACTGCAGGCATGCTAGAAATAATGTTTAGCAAAAATCTCCACACATCCACTGAAAAAAGGCATATATTAAAAGATTGATCTTGAGATCTTAAGAATCGGTTTGATTAGATTCAAATTAAATGATTCAATATAATTTTTTTTCTATATTTCTTCCTGGCCCTATTCATTCAGCAACTCCGTGATTCACTCACACTTAGCCACTCTGCCCCTAGTGGCGGCTCACAGGCATGGCACTTTGTGTAAGACCAGTTCACTCTATGAGAGAATGCTTCGCCTCTATGACACCTTGTGTTCTTGTTTAACATCAACAGAGTATATGGCCGGAATGTTTCCCAATTGTCCAACAAACGGAATTCCTGTCGGCACCAAAATTTCCTAGCGGAAACCCCGCATCCCTGTAATCCCCACCAAATCCAATACAGCCTTGTATACTCACTAGTCAAACACAAGTCCTGATCATACAAGTCACAAATAAGGCTTATTCACTAAACCTTGACACTACCACAGAGGGGGGGGGGCAAAGGAAGATAAATAGGGGATGGATGCAGGGATATGTCGGGCTTGAGGTGAATCACAAGGCTGTGGACTCAACTCTGTGTGTGTGTGTGTGTGTGTGTGTGTGTGTGTGTATGTATGTGTGTGGACATGGCTACTGCCTCAGAGAGGTATCCCTAGGTAACAGCCTTGGGTGGTCATGCACCCCCCCCCCCCCCCACACACACACACACACAAACACATCCA
>OMKL01089654.1:5218-16100 GCA_900302295.1 Parasudis fraserbrunneri | reverse complement strand
GGACACCCAGGCCCCCTCCAGCGGTGACTCCAGCCCCTCCCCTGAGCCCTCCAGCCCAGACCCCCCCCACTCCCCTGATGAGAGTCCCTGCTCCACAGAGGAAACCGACAAAGGTGCCCACTCTCTGTCTCTGGCGATATATAGATGGCTCAGTGGAATGTTTGATGTGTTGCTAGGAAACAGCTAAGACTACAGTTGATTTCCTGTCACGGTGTCTCCTAATATCAATAACTGACAGGGAATCAAATGTAGCCCGTTATAGAATGCTGGTTCATGTTTGCTTAAGTTGAAACTGTCTATATGTATGTGGATTTTTTATTTGGATTTTGGATTTAGATCACTCCTGTCGCTATATTACACATTGTGTAATTGGGAATGCATTTCTTCACATATTCCACTGAGAAACACATACAGTATAGGCATTTCACCAGAGGGGTAAGAGCGCAGGGTCAGCCATTTACAGTGCCTTGCTCAAGGACTCTTTGATAGTGCTGTGGCAGGGCATCCACCCTGTGATCTTTCAGTTACAGGATGGTTTCTCTATTCACCAGGCCACCCTGCCACACCAGAGGCCATTGGATGATTATACAACGAGATGCAGCATGAATTCATCACATGTATCTGTGACCTCTTTGGCCCAAAATATGTTAATTTGTCAAATCAATTTGTCATCATTTTGTCAAATGTTTCCAGACAGCGGATGCAGCTCTCCACTCCCCAAATTCGCCACTTCTCCCAAACCCAACAACAGCTACATGTTCAAAAGGGAGCCTCCAGAGGGCTGTGAGAGGGTCAAAGTATTTGAGGAGATGGTGTAAGTCTTTTTTTTCCCCAATTTGAAGTCTTGGTGGGGTGTTTAAATGTGTCCTCCTATATTTGTCTTTTCTGCTTTCTTTTTTTACCACTGGGAAGTTGTATTCATTTATACTGTGCCATAGCAAATAACAAGCTGCAGGTCTTCTGCCTTCAGGTCTCGCAAGTCAAAGGGCTTCCCCCTGTTCTCGTGCCCCGACAAAAACAAGGTGAACTTTATCCCCAGAGGCTCCGCCTTCTGTCCTGTCAAACTCCTCTGCTCCTCCCTCTTCACCTCCGTCTCCTGCTCCTCCACCGCCCCCGGTCTCCATGGCAACGAGAGCCCGGGGCCTCAGGTGACCCCCACTCTGCCCACTCCACCGCCACCCACCTCTCAGGGCTCGGCCGACTGGAGCTCCGACACAGACACAGGCCTACACACAGACAACAGCACAGACAGCCTGAGCCCCGACACAGGCCCACACACTGAGACAAGCACAAGCACAGACGTGGGGAAAGATGGCCCCGCACATTTACTCCTCACCAGCTAGTTCTCAGGTACAGCAGCACAGAGTGGTTTCCTTTCCCCACCTCCTGACTAGGGAGAATTCATGCTTTAGGTTAGAGGCTATAAGTTGGATTGGATATTTCATTTAGCAAACACTTGTATCCAAAGTGAATTACATTATTCAGTGCATACAGTTTAGTGTGTGTGTGTGTGGCACTGGTTCCAGTGAGCACCAAACCGCTAACCTGGGCTGTGTATGCTCCAGGCACTGACTACCCACTGAGCTACACAGGACAGAAACACTTGTAGATGCAGCATTTGGCCTGGTCAGGTGTTGTGGTGTGGAAACCCTCCTGGTTCTCCCTTACCCTTCCAGTTAGTCAGCAGGGAGATCACTAACCTAGCCTTCTGCTCTGCATGGTGACAGCAATCACAACAGAGATAGCTCTGCTTTCCTTTGCAAATGGTAGAAATGACTGTTCAATGTATTGTGTTCTGTAGCCAGCAGTTATATCAAGATATAAATCCAAGAAAAAGAGAAAAAAAATCCAAACAGTTGATGAGAGAATGACAAGATATGAAATAAACACACATTCTTGTAATTGTTTTATCTAACCAGCTTATTTAGCTGTTCAGTGTTGCCAGCTAATATCTACACTAAGGATAAGCTTTTTGAAATAAACATGCCTGTTTATATTGCAAACATATTGGGATGTCTTACAGTTGGGTTACAATGCAATGCTCCATATTCCCCAGAATGTTTACACTTATTAAGACCTGGGTCAACATGATATAGGCTATATGGCCTATTTTCTTCAAGTACTTGAGGCACACTAGACTTGTGGAACCAAAAACATAGTCACAGAAGTGCGAGCTTTCCCCAACAGGCATGCAAGGCAAGACCCAGATCTGAATGTCTAGTCAGATCTCTACTAAAACTAGGTAAGCTCAAAACAAAAGATACATGACAGCGTATGATCTGTCCAATGACCAAATTGCCAGCTACAAAGCACACGACTCCCCCATAGCCTTGTTTCAGGTTGCCCCCCTGAAGAATAAACTCAGGTCATTTGGAATGTACTCATGCTTGGACTATGTTGCCTTTTTCTCAGTGTTCATGATGACAATGGTCCTTACAAGAAGACATTCCATAGTCTTTAACACAAGTGCTTTTTGCTGGAGAGGCCATTTCAGACTGAATGGAACCGATACATCACAGAACATGATGGTGAAAGATATGACAGGGATGGTACTGAGGATTTTTACCTAATGTTGAGTTTTGAAAGTTGCGGGTGCTAAGACACATTCCAGAGATCCTTGTTTCATCAATCAAACATGTTCTCATATAAACGGAGCGAGTTATTAGGGCTGTTCTAAAGACCTCTTTACACTGCTGACCTGACTTAAAATACTATTGCAGACCCGGGATAGAACTAATTCCACATTTTACCCGGTATGATCACCTTTACAGTGCAGAGAAGAATCCACGGGAATCAATGTATCTCCTGCAACTAAATGTATGCGACAATAAACATTGCTTATCTCGTGGATGATTGTTGTGTGATAATTTTATAAAGCCCAACTTCCACGCACACATTTCACTCAGGTGATGGGACCCTTGTAGTATGGTGAAATGGTTACCATGGCATCTCTCTGGTTTTACCTTACACAGGACAAGTACCGGGTCAGCTACTTCCAACTAGCTTATGAGGCGGGTCAGACCTGGGTTATGTTAACCTTCCTTTACACAGAAATGAAACCTGTCAGCTCTGCCAGTATAAATGTTCTGGTTAAAGATGACTTAATAGCCATAGTGTTTTTGTTGACTAATAGCCTGTTTGATTTATTGAATAGCCCATTTGATAAGACAAATCTTGGTGTTTCTGTTTATACAGTGCCAACGCATATTAGTGAACATCTTTGTTATACCGGAGATGTGCTTATCATTTTCCACTGATGACTAATCGTATTTTCTCTCACTTACTGATCATGTAATTTGCCACAACATTACCATGTTACCATCACACAGTCATGGGTAACAATGTTCTCTGTAGCAATTGATATAATCGGTAAGTGAGAGAAAAATTATAAAATTGCTGAAGCTTCCCTTTAAAGGGAAAAAACCCCCAATAAAAAGTCTTAGTGGACTAAGATCCTAATGACTGATTAGTCAACTCATAAACAAAGAGGGCAGTCCTGTTAGTGTGCTGCAATACACTCCACCCTCCCAAATCAAGAACACAAATGTTAGAGGTGTCTGGGTTGACCCCTTCTAGATTTATACCACCAGTACATTGTAAAACAATGAAAGGCCTACAAGTGACTCGGGACACCTCCTAAGATTAATCATTTCTGTACCACAAACACTGTTTGTGTGTGTTTTTCAAAAACAGATGAACATCGGCGCTAAAACAATGAAGCTAAAAAATTAACTGAGACTAAGCACTTCCTTCTAAGTGAGATGATAATCACTGTTTAATTGTAGAGTAATTCACGAGTTAAAAACAATCATATTGAATGTGGAATTGATTTTTGCTCAGCTACACTAACAATACTGGATAACCGGATCCAGGTGTTAATGTTCAATCCCTTATCTATAGAAATTAATTATCATATAAAAAAAATCATAAAGCACTGAAAATAGACCAGGCCAACCTTGAAAGGGAGGAAAATGAAATTAATAATTTCTCATCCAAGAACAACTTCATCTGGCCAATCACTCACTCACAGAACAGAACTATAATATGCAACACATTCCACACAAACTAAGATGAATCATCTGTTTGTTCTTCTCACAGCTCCAAGAGTTTGAATCATACTAACTCAGTTTTTATTCACATGCTCATTGTGCAGTGCAGTTAAGCAATGTTTGCCATGTTTGGCACTAATATTTCATTTGAACTGTGTAATACATGTTTTTTTTAATGTAGATTGTGTGTGTGTGTGTGTTTATATTTTTCAATAAAGTGAACAACAGTGTATTTGTATTGATATGCAATCTTTTCAAAGGCCTTAGACACCAATATTGTTAACATCAGTATTTAGAGGCATAGCATTTCCAAATGAGAGTAAGGTAAGGCAACCAATACATTTGGCTATGATCATATACGTATTAACAAAAAAATATTTTAGTCACATGGCTTGTACATTGAAAATTACAGTACGTTGTGTTACACTAGTCAGTCACAAGAAAATCAAACACAAAAATAAAATGATAATTCTCATTATGTCCTATTGTCTCTTTCACTGGTCATTGGATTAAGGCATTTATAGTTACTCTATATATTCATATGCAGCATTGTAATCAGTATTAAGAGATAAAATATGATTCTATTTTTAATTATTATCAAACCCTCAAAAGTTTTGAAACAGGCATTTCCTACACCTACACTAAATTTAGCTAACTTAGTAACTTTGCAAACAAACGATTGTACCTGAAACTGCATATAGGCTATACCCTATGTTAAGTGTACCCATGAATGCCCATAACAAACAATTACACGTCCAAATGATGAAATAAATTGATGAAATATTTCACAATAATTTAAACATGTGCGTACAATCACAATTACTGCATAATCTAAAATGTAAAACATGCAACATGCTAAATGGATGATATGTGTACTGAATACACCCTTCAATATAAACTTGGAGATCACACTTTTGAAATGTATTCAATAGGGTATCACAATTATGTATCAATAAAAAAAGACTAATGGGAAAGCATAAATCTTAATAAGAAGACTACCTTGCTACTTTGTTAAGAATGAAGCTTCCTTTGGTTGTAAGATACTTCTACTGTACTCCTCCCTAACTTAGCAGTGTAATGCCAACCAAGAGTACACCAGCATTGACTTTCTTAACATTTGACTTAAGTAAATGTAAGTACAATTTGACTGGATTTATTAAGACTAACAACTGTACACTTGAAGCAGTACTACATGTGGGTGAAGCATTTTTGCTTTTTTGCACATAACCCCATGAGTTCAAGAACTTTAAACCAACCATATTGGCTGCCTGGAGTATCCACAGTGGCATCACTCAACTTTTGAGAACCTGGTCTAAAAATGTGACCATAATATGGCCTGGTAATATTTTTCTTTCTGAGCCCATAGCCATGATTTTTTGCGAATATTTGTGGCTGTTTGCAATCACAAATAACAGTTGGTGGTGACTACTGATTGACGTGGCTAGCAGGGTTGGAGGTGGACTATTCAGAACTCTTATTGACACATTTATGTTAAAATGAAAATGTTTAACCCCAGTGAAATAACAGACACCTGGACTAGAGTAATTGTTGCTTTTCTCATAATGGAAAAACCTAGAGAGAACTGATCATGGGTTAGTTGTCCATCGCAGAAGGAGGCCAGTTGACTATCACCTTTAGTCAACATGAATTGATACTGCTATGGTGTTGAGGCAGGACTATGCATTGTGAAGTTCATGCTCTTTATCAGTTCTGCCCACTGCGTCTGGGTTGGAGAGGGGGTCCAGATCAGCAAACAGGTTGAACCAGGCTGAGAGGTCTTTGGAGCTCTCTGCAGTCTCTGTGAAATCAGTTACCAGAGGGAAACCACACTGAAGTTGGAATAGTCCAGGGCTCTCGTCTGACTTGAGAACCGAGGGTTATTCATGGAAATATTTGTACCCCACAAGTACTTCGAAAGCACCCATAAACACAGGCTTTAGCTGGAAACACAGCTTTTTTTATGAGTTACAGCCTTTTCTTTTCAAATGTTTTCATATGTTTTACTCGTTTGGCCTATTCCTACCTTTCTCCGCTGGCCTAGAGGAGTTCTGATTGGCTCCAGATGATTGGTCTGTTGCCTGGGAGACAGGCTGTGGAATGCTCCTGGCCCAATCTGAAATGGAGATACAGATTTAGCGTCATCAACGAGGGACACTTAACATGCCAAAGCATGATTCCACACGTAAATCATCACACTTTCTTACAGAACAGTAGTGTGGTCAGACTTCATTTAATAGACACCATATTTGGCGTGATGATCAAAACATAATTTATCATTGCTAAATTACATTTACCATTGATAATGATTAATTAAAGCTATATTATTAGTTCAATAAGCACCATTTTAAATGTTGTCTTGTCTGTTTGTAGGAAAGTTATTTTGATGGTATTTTTATGCTCTTGAAATCTGAATGTGAGCAACAGGAATTATGTGATGATTATGGTCTGCACACATTTTTTGCATCGTTATTTCTCAATTTGCCAATATGGTTGTCTGAATCGGCACCAGATGAATTTGGAGTTTTATAAATTATTGTGATTACATTTTGAGCAGCTGCAAGCCCATTGTAGTATAAAGTCATTTGAAATTACTTAACGCTAATTAGTGATTTCCTTGTATTCAAATCCCAACTCTTTTAGAGTCAGTGCATCTGACTGAGTTTCTTGTGAAAGAGACATTGTTTAATTTCCATATGGCTTTATAGCCATGTACTATTCACAGCCTTGCAGCTGAAAATAGACAAAACAACAAAACCATATGAGGTGCTGGCAGTCGTTGCCCAGAGCAGGATAAAATGGAAAGGGATTGGCAATTAGGTGTGGGTAAGCAAATCTAATTGCCATGTTATAATAGCCCCTTTCTATTACTTATGCAGCTGTGGCTTTGACAAATCATTTCAAGGCCACTTTTCTCCCTGTGTGGAAACAGTTAGGCACAATGGAAAAAATGTTGCTTAGTTGGTCACTCTTGTTTTTAAAGCACTCATTCATGGGAAAGCTGTTGAACCAGAAGTCTTAATTATTTAATTTCCTGTCATATTTAACTGACCACAGTGCTGAATTGAATTAAGCTAATGATGAATGGGTCTGATGCATGCTTTATTATAGGGAAGAGGACAGCTGAAGGTCTATTTACTGGTGGGAAAACTCCAGCATGATATTGTTTGTATTATACAAATATTTATGCTTTGATGAAATAAGCGCTTGATGAGTCAAGAACATTTTGGCAAACTTATCCCAGTCTTAAGACAGATACACATCCACACAGAGACACACACATACACACACAAACACTGCTCAAGTTGACCTCTAACCTGAGAGGGAAGACTGTAGGTTGTTGAGGTTGTGGTCCAGTAACTGAGATGGTAGAAAGAAGGAGGAGTTCTCTTCTGGTTGGGGCTCCGCTGCTCCTCCTCTACCTGTCACTGCCCCCTCCTCCACCTCCCCCCCAAACACCTCCCTCCACTCCCGAGAGAACTCGCCCTCCTCTAGGGACATGCTTCCCAGGATCTCATTCAGGAGAGCCATGCTGTCCCTCTCCCCGCCCTCCTGCTCCGGATAGGCCAAGAGAAGATCTTCACTCCCTAGTGACCAATAAGATCTTGTGTTATTAAAAGGCATTGGGCAGTAGAGATCAACAGGTTTTTGATTAAGATTATTTTGAAGATGGAGTGTAATAAGAACTAGTCAAACTTTTTATGATATTTACAATGGCACAGATAATTCATGTAAAGGTAACTATTGTCCCTGACCTGTTGTTTGTCTACTTATGTCTGTGTCTTGAAATATTTGTCCAGAAATTGCTTTGGTCTGTGCTGCAAAAGATGGATGCAAAAGATTAATGAAATAATGAAAGAACACCCCATCATCAATAAACAGTATTGAGGTCCTTCTGCTTTGTATATACCATTTGCATAACATGTTACAGTAGGTCTTGGTGTGTAGGTTTCTTTACATTTGTGCCATTTCTCAGTAAACTAAAGCATTTGCATATCATTCAAATATTTTGAATAAACGTATACATTTCATAATGGTGTCCTCTCACCTTCTGTGGACTCTTCATTGGTATTTTCATTTTCTAGTGAGATGAGTCTGTAGGTAAATATGGAATACAATATTACATTAGGCTCCTAAATGTAGTATCAGTGACACATACTGTATGTGGTAACAGGTGCTAAAGTACTGTTCATGTGTAGGTTAATTCAAGGTTAGTAGCTTCTAGATGACAATGATAAGAATCTTTGACTTGTTTTTGCAATGTTGTAATGCAGCAAGTATTGTCAAAATAAGAGACTTGTTTAAAATGATACTCACTGGCCATCTGTGGTGTCAGTTTTCTCCCCATCGTCTCTCTTCGCTTTGATTTTTTTCTTTCCTTTCTTCTTCGCCAGCTTGTCCATGGGGTCTTGAAGGCTCTACGGGAATAAACAAGACTCTGTCCAGGCCAAGTCTCACGTTATAGGGCTACTTCTGATAATGACATACCGTAGTCCTATTTACAAGACTCAACTATAAAGGCCATGCTCTCTGACCTTCAGTGTAGAGAACTCATAATGCTGGCAGCCCTTGAAGCTTTCATGAATGGCAGCCATAGTGTGTGAGGTCTTCTCCCAGAAGTGCAAAAGTGTTGTCTGGAATAGAGAGAATAGTAAAAGCCATGTAATAAACTCTATATTCATCTGGACTTGTGATGGTAATTATCTGTGCATATGTTTCCTTTGGTTGTTTTCAAAGCTGGAGAACAGTGCTTCCTCCAGTAGCTTGATAGCCTATAGAACAAACACAAATCCTTTGAAGCCCCCATTCAGTACTTTGTATTGTGTTGTTCCTTTTACGCCAGTGTTGCTTCCTGGCTTAACGCCATGTGGTGGGGCTATGGAAAACACTCCAATTAAACTCAACCAACTGTGTTAAGTAAATACCTCCTGGAAGCTGTGCGGTAGCCTACCTGGTATGTAGTTAAGACATGGGACAGGAGGTTGCAGCGACTGGCTCCCAGCAAATCGACTTTCTGGCACACGTCATTCTTCAGTTTGTCGAAGCTTGTTTTGGTGGTGCGCACCTGGGCTTGAACCTGGCATGGGCGAGAGAAGAAATTGCTCAACCAAAGAGCGTCATAACACCATTCTACTATGTAGGTTACAGTGACTGGTGAATAAACATATGTTGTAATACATGTTTGTGCATGTTAGTGCAAGTTATATATACACGTGTAATCAACATAAAACAAAGCATGCTTGGTGGTTGCGATACTGCAACAGCACTATTTGATAGTGTATTACCCCCTCTACTGGCATATTCAAGTATAGCAAGTCTTGTTTTACAGAATTAATTCTATGCATGATGTCCAGATAAACAACTGCATAACGTGGACCAGGGCTTCTGTTATCAGCCCAGCAAATGCCACATGAACAATGAAGTGTGAGCAATCCCTAAAGAGCCCTCATCAAAAAGTCCTTAATGAATCCAACAGGAAAATCCAGTCACACTCATATTTTGGGACTAATTCTTCAGGATCTGAGAGTGCAGTGATTTCTAGAAAGGAAAATCCATGATAGACTCCAGTGAGAATCAATTCATGGTTTTGAAACAATTGGAATCTATCATATTTTGGAACCAATTCTTTGGGATCCTCCTATTAGATAGTCAAATGGACTAATTTGAGGACATTTTGACTGTGGAGACCAGACCTTGCGGAACTTCTCCATCTGTTTATGTGTGTCAGGGTCCAGCTCCTGGGAGACGTCTTTCATCCAGAGCAGTGCTCCACGGTATTCTGTCCTGGACTGCTCCATCCGATTCACCGTCAGCCATGTGTCTGAGATGGCCCGGTAGCGAAACGTCTCCACCTCCTGGTATAGCCGGCATAAAGGGCTCCGCAGAGCCAACCTGTAGGGAAGAGAGAAAAAACATCAACTTAAAGATCCCCTCCTTTCAAAAACTTAAACTTTGCAGCTCTCTCATTTCTTCAAGCAAGGCCACTTTGGGTACTGTTTTACATTTGTGTCATTCACATTATTTTCTAGAAATGAGACTGCAGCCTTTTACGGATTTTGTGGCACTGATCGTACCCAACCAGAAGAGCTTGTTTGGGCAATGTCATTGTTTCATGCATCACTGTTGGGAGGGTTTTCCCTTGTTCTGTCCAACTTGGCCAAACTCAGTCATTTTGCTAAAAAAAAAAGCACCTTTTTTCATGAAAAAAATTACAAAGTCCAGGTTTAAAATGTTAACTAGTAGGGGCTAGCAGTCCACTTATAACCAGAAGGCCACAGCTTCCATTCCCACAACAGCAATGAGTGTCTTTGAGCAAGATTCTGAACTCATACCTGCTCCAGGGCAACTGAAAATGGCATATTAGGAATAACATATTTCAAGGTGGATGCATTTGCATTCCCTTTTCAGCTGTGAAAAGGATTATCCCAATGCCACCAATAAATCACCCATTACTATTCAAACAACTATCAGTCCTAATTTACACAGTAGACTTGAACTGCAACCTTGCAAAATGCAAAGCTGACAGTCACACTCTCCTCTCATACCACAGAGGTAACACAGTTTTTAATGGAGGAATGAGGAATAATGCTGAGAAACCTATTTTGGTTAACCAAATTGCTAGTGCACAAACCTTACCCTCTCCACAATGTGTCTGATGTCTGGTGAAGAGAAATAACATTTAACATTTATCTGAATCAGTTAGATGTCACATAAGGCTAGACTATCAGTATGAACATCTTCCTGTATGTGTTGTACCTTTATTAATACACCCGCACGTGAAGCATAAGGGCATATAGTAATCACTTGCGTGTGTGTGTGTGTGTGTGTGTGTGTGT
>OMKL01089616.1:4655-15757 GCA_900302295.1 Parasudis fraserbrunneri | reverse complement strand
CCTGTACTGCAGACCCACACAGATCAATAGTCCCTTTGATTTTCTGCCTCTCTGCCCAGTTTGAGTGCAACTCAGTGTTAGTTCTCACTTTGTGCCCACTGTGCTGCATGGTCATGTTTTGCTAAACACACTATAAAAACAATTACTCTGAATGGGTACTGCAGATTTATGGTGCTTCAGTTTAGAACAAGAGTTTGTGCATGTCATAATGGTTGCCTTGGAAATGATTATGTTGACAGGAAGCTGTTGGAGTCCTCTACACAGCCTGTACTGTGTAGCATTCATCTGAGAACACCACTGTGATAATTGTAGTATATTGTATACAACATTTCATTGTACATTGCTTTGTGTGCTATTACGATAATAGCACCATAGAAGGTCATTCATTAATTAGAATCAAATGTTTTTCTTTAACATTCAGTGTCAGCTTATAATGCTTCAATAATTTCATAACTGTAAACTATTAATATTTATTCAATTAATATTACATGTCAGAGATATTAAATATTGCCTTTGTGAGGGTGGGGTACAGTGACCTGGATTAACCAGCGGGCCATTATTTTGTAGAGGTTTTTCAATGAAATATTCAACAAGTCAAAATGTTGTCATGACAAGGCACACCCTTCAGCATTGAAATGAGCTTCCGTGTATCTAGAGGATGAGGTACGGTAAATGCCAGCGCCCCTTCCCCCAGCAAGCAGTCCTGCCAAACAGATGGGATAGTGATGCCATTCAACCATGTGGTCAGCTCTCGCTCAATTGTAATGTTTATATTGGAGAGAAAAAGTAAATACTGGGAACATAAAGGGGCTTTAGTACCAAGGCCAAGAACTTGTGTGGGCGTGTGAGTTATAAAACCTTTAATTATATCCCCGAATGACAGTGTTGGGGATATTGTGGATTAATTCTCAATTAGCTTTCATTCTAATCTTTTACAATTTGGGGTGCACATTCAGGAACCCTACAGGATGAACTCTATTGATTTTGGTGACCCCATTACCTTTCCTCTACCACCACCATCAGGCCAAATGTAACATTTTCACATTCGTGTATCTCCTGATCCGATTTCTACCAAAGTTGACAAATAAACAAAAGGTGGATTTAGAATTTGGGCCGTTCTGTGATATACCTGCTGTTAGCCACTGATAGCACATGTCTTGTTTGATTGCTAAGATACCTGGTAAGAACACTATTGTCCCAGGGGGGAAATTGCATATTTTCTGACAGCACCACATGTAAATGAACAGGACAGTTATACAAAAGGTAAATTAGAACCCACAAAATAAATAGATAAATAAATAAAGATAAAACAATAAGAGATAAAAACACAATATAAACCAAAGTAAAATCAAATGTGTAACATTATCATATTCCTATTAACACATTGACACATGGTAGGTGACAGTACTGTACACAATGAGCAAACGTGTATCATATTCCAACATAGGTTACATATTGACAGGTATATATGATATGGTATATATCATAGACTGATCATGACAGATTTTCCTATTCCTCCGAGGCCATTCATGCGATTCTCACTAAACCTCTATGTGGCATCTAGTGACCGACATTTTTAAAAGTTATATAAAGGCAGTTGGTAGGCCGAACCACTTGACAAGATTATGGGCAGGCTCTAAAAGATGTCATTGAGGGGATATGCCCGCTGTCAACCACCGACAGCATAGTGTCTAGTCGATGTATGTCTACGGATTATCACAGGGTAGTTTGGAAAACTGAACAGCCTAGTGTAAAGGGGAGCGCATAGACAACAAAGGTGATCTGGTATAGGCAAGTGTATACAGAAATATACAATATATATTCTATGGCTATACAGTATACTGTATATTACTTTACATCGTACTCTACACACTTGCCCAGACCAGATACAGAAATATACCAGTATGACTAATCTAAACTGCATGTACAGATAGCTGCTACAATGTACAGACAAAAGTGTGAAACAGCATATGTTGCAATATATACAGAAATCGCAAGACATAAAAATTAATGACAAAGAAAAAAACACCTTTGCATGTCAGCTTTCTCCTTCATCAGGATGTCTTCATTAAGTGTCCCCTTCATCTGGTGTTTGATGATTATACAGTATCTAAATATAGCTTGATCTACTTTGATGATTAGACTGATATATCATGCAATCAGTGGAAAGATGGCAAGGATGTCTCAAATGTAACAAGTCGAGTGAATTTCATGTTTTAATCAGGGGTTAGGAACCTTTTCACACTCAAGAGCCGTTTTTCCCCCTTTTTATCAGATACAAATTTTATAGACACATTTACACTTTATGTATTACAAGTATTTGCATTTTTATTTATTAACTACTGTACTGAAAGATGCACTGGAAATAGAAGGTCCAGAACAATACGGTCCATTTATTGTCCTGCAGGAACTCAGTTTGCATAGCCACCATTCAGTCATCCGTCTAGTAAGTCTTTATGTGCCAGAGTTGCACACACAATTTGTTATCTAACATGAGGGCTAGTGGCCAGTTGAAATTGAGCCAGTTGATGAACTGATGAACTTGCTTGATGCGGGTCATAATTACAATCCAGCTTTCCCCTGTCAGTTACCAACCATACACGCCAAATGTCGCTGTCAATCATATTAAGCCAGAGAAGTCTGTTTTTAAAAAGGTTAATATTATATGACAATTAGGCTATGCAATAATAATGAACAGCTATGATATTTAATTTTAGAAACTGAGTTTTCCTGAGTTTTCTTTATTTTTTACCCCCTGTGAACTGTTGAAAGTTGGTGAGCCTTATGATATCTAGTAAAGAGCCATAAATGGCTCCCAAGCCATTGGTTCCATACCCCTATTTTAGACTATGTACCATGTTCAAAGGCAAGCTCAGCCTGGCGCATTATCTGATTCCCCAAAACAGAGAGCCATGGGGGATAAAGCTCTTGGTTCCCACCTGCCCAGCCACTTCTTGAGGTCCCAAGCTTCCAGTGCCACAAATAATGACTTTAGCTCACAGTGTCCAAGCCTTGCAGTTAAGAATGTCTCAGACAGGCCCTTAGCACTGGTGTCATCTAGCCAGGGAGTCCCTGGTGGATCACATGGCTGTGATGGATTCATGTCAAAGGGAGCTGTGTCAGTGTCTTGTGAGAGACCATTGACACAGGTAACAGTGTTGAGAGACAGTGGTTCGACATTAACTGTACTCTGGAAGGGAGTGGTAGTGCGGTCAAAATTCCATGTTTGTGGGCAGGTGTGCAGTGGTACAAGGTATCAAGAATGGTTATAATATAATGTGACCCTTCACAGGATGTTAGGTCACTGCTTATGTCATGATCACAGTGGTGACTGCCTTCCCCATTAAAGACACAAACCTAGACTTGAGTAATGACGTGCTAGGAACTAGAGTCAACCCAGAGGTGCTAGAGTGGCCAACAGACCTGACACCCAGGAATTGGTGTCCAAGTTTCTGGAGTTTTCCCACATCCTGGCTCAGGAGAGGGATGAAGAGCTACTGTTAGAGTCCTCTCTTGGCCAGACAGGTAGTGAGGGAATTGAGGGGTTGTCCAATGAGCTGTCAGAGGCTTCTCTTGCAAAAAGAGAAACATTTCTAATGCTGTAGAGGAAAGTGAGGGAACCTCTGAAGGCTGGGGCAGGGGCTGTTCCCATGGGGCCTGGTGCCCCCTCTTTGAACATAAGAAAAAGATGATAAGATAATAAAAGAAACATAGGTTGAAGCACATGGATTCCTATTTGCATACTAACATATTTACAGAAGTCAACAGATGATCTACAGATATTAATAGAGTACTTAATGAGCAAGTGTGAATCGTATTTCAGTTTACATATCAACAGCGCAGGTGTGAGATATTTTTCAGATATATGCGTGTACTGCAATATGTAGAGTATATGCAGAAGTATATGCTATACGTAATCTAGTTTACAAGTTCATAGATGGCCACTGAGATTTACAGAGAAACGTGTGAGAAAGCTGTGTTGCAAATACAGTGTATACCAAGTCAGAGCAGATGTGGAGATGCACTCTACAATAACAAATTATATATGGATACAAAACATTACAGGGTATTTAAAATTACTGATTGATGTACAAAGGACATTAATGTAGGCCTACAAAATTCTGAATTGAGCAGGTGCAGATTTGATGAGTAATGTAGAAAAGAGCTGGAGATATTGAAAGTATAAACAGGGCAATTATCACGGTAACACAAGAGCTTGTCTGCTGTGAGGTTTAGTTGGAGAATGGCAATGCATGATGTCATGTACATGTTGCTTTGTATGTAATCTCTGAAACAGAGTTTTTCCAATATTCCATATACTCAAATAGGGAATATGGAAAAAGAATAACTAAAAAATAAAAAATATATGGGTTTCCGAGAAGACAGTTTCCAGAAAGAGGTTATTGGTTTTTCAGATTACTTATTAACTACTTCAACTTGCTTCTACTACTACTACTACTACTACTACTACTACTACTACTACTACTATTACTACTACTACTACTACTACTACTAATAATAATAATAATAATAATAATAATACTTGCTGTAACAAATAGAATAATTTGTTTAACAGTATGATTCTCTTTGTTCAGTGTGATTATAAAGCAATCTTAAAACAATGTATGCTCATGAAAATTGGTAGTAGATTATCGTGGGAGTGTCTCCACCTGGCCGAACTTTCAATTTTCAAAATAAGTGTATCTCAAATAGCTTTCAGTTGAATTTTTTCAAATTTGCTGTGCACATTCATGACGCCTAGAGGAATAAGCCCATTGATTTTGGTGACCTCATGACCTTTCCTCTAGTGCCACCATCAGGCCAAACCTTCAATTTGAGAATTTGTTTATATCCTGATCTGTTTGTCATACAGTCATGACACTGATATCCAGAGATGCCTCTACTCATGCACAAAAACGTTGCCATAAGGACCTATGAAGTCTGCCATATTGGAATTTCTGCCATCTTGAATTATTGGTAAAAAACTTTTTTTCCTCCTAGCCTGTCCACCTGATTCTCACCAAACTTGCTGTGTGCAATCTGGGGACTAACATCTTCAAATGTATCATTTAGATAATTGAAACCATGTGACCGCCAGATTTAATAACATTTCTGAAAAACGCATGGTAAACAGGAAATTATTCGTTACTTGTGAATGCACTGTCCGATTTCCACCAAACTTGACAAATATGTTTGCCTTACAATAGCAAGGAGGCCTGTGAAGTTCTGAGTCATCTTGCCCCATGGTGGCGGTCAGCGACAGCAGATGTCTAGATTATTTTTCACTTTTCTTTTGGTAATTTTATCAGGCCAAATTTTTGTTCTGATGATGATGGTTATTATATGATAGGTTGCAATGACAGAATCAGTGCTACATCTTGGGACTCATCGTTCAAACGCAAACACTTGAAGACCAGACTCATGGAGAGAGCCCCAGCAGGGTGCAGTATAATCGCCACCTCTAGAGGCTCCGTGTGACCCCTGTGCACCACTGTGTAGACACTAAAGTGCTCTCCATATTCAAATGAGCTGTTGCACTTGTATCTCCCGACCCAATTACACTGTGCCTGCACAGTATTACGTTGCTTCCATCTCTTCTGAGTAATCTATACAGCACACTTTCGCAGTCAGTTGCATGTCTGTGTTAGCTCAGCTTCCGCTTCCAGGGACATTCCAGGGACATTCTGGATGAAAGCTAGACTAAGTGAAGGTAACCAAATGTGTGGACAACCTACGCTGTATTTCAAATGATGTGACACAAGCAATATCTGTGATAAGATCAAATTCTGTATTGTGTACTTTGCAAAAATGTGTGCTGTTGGGTTGATCATGATGCAAGGAAGATATAAGACAGAGAAGATATGAGTTCAAAACACAAAAATCTATGCAAAGGGAGATTACATGTGAGTGACTATTTTATGGCACCAATGGCTGTGGCATCAATCTCTGCTCTGTATCTACTTCAAAACTGGTGTTTTATGTAAGACGCCAAAGACCAAAACATTTGAGTGAATTAATCTTTTGAATTACTGGACTTTAAAATGTGCTCAACACTCAGAAATTACAATTATGTTTCAGTAATACATTTACACAAAAACTAATTACCGGCAGCATGGTCAATTTTCAAATCATTCAATTCTAATTGCAAATCAGAACTGCAACCCAATCACTTATGTTACTCATTCATTGCGAAATGGCATTTTCATTCAACATGTTATAATTCTTCTCAAGTACATCAGGAGACCTGACTTTTTCCTGTTAAGGTTAGGTAAGGAAATGGGGTGGTTAAATACATTTCCCCATTGATGAAGTGTAACTTAACTTGAGTTATAACTTAACTTAAATGACAATGGGCTCCATGAAACCACAAGAGTCTTGCCTTTACAGCCATGCCCAATTTATGCTAGTCCAGTGTAGTTGAGGGTAAAAAGTTAAAACCATGCACTTTTTTGCATGCAGTACAAATATGTTATTTTCCCTAACATTTTTGTCTATTTCTGCACACAGTGGTCCATAACCAGTCTTGGAATTGCATAAATTATAGCTGTGAAGCTGAGATCCAAAGAGCCCAATGGCATCCATGTGTGATGATGTAAGTAATCACAGTAGCTCTTTCAGTGTGACTGACACCATTTTTTTTAACTGACCTCACTGCATAATTACCTATTGTGCCCTCAAGCACCATGAATCTTGAAACACCCATAAAATAGAGTGTGGTTTGTCTAGATACATTGTCAGTAATGGGGGTTTTCTGAGAAAAGTGCTCGCCATCCAAAAGCCGAGGAAATTCCTGCAGAAAACTCCAGATGTCAAAATTATTGATACCAAATCACAGTATGGATACTTCATAAAAGGTATTCAAGTTGTCGACAATGTTAATCATAATGTTTCCTTAATAATATCCCAAGCTCTTATCTACAAGCTTTCAGATGATGTATAACATTTCTATGTGCCATCTACTGATGACCTTGACCTGAAGTTCCTCTGCCCCCTGATCTCAGAAAATAGTTTAGTTTTGTTTACCTTCAAACATTTGTATGTTTCATATTTTTTTTCACCTGTTTTTTCCATCAGAAGTATCTATAACATGATCAGTGTTTTTCACAGTAACTGTAATAGATTAAGAGAGATATTAGAGGAAACTGTAGTCAAGCAGGTGCTCAAAATTGTAGAAAACAGACAGCTTTTATCAGCATTTTGTTTATTATTATTTTTTTTTAGGCTTCAACCTTCGGCAACTGCCAAGATTTGAACCATATGGGTATAGAAAGAGAAAAGGGCTGGGCCCACACCTTCTTTAACACCACCTAATGCTTTTTAAAGGTATAAATGCTAGATCACATTGGCTAGATTGGCGTTTTAGAAAAATATTTTTCATTTATTTTTAACTTTTAGTTAGTGGGAGTGGATAAGGTTAGGGTTAGGGTTAGGGATAGGTTTATAAACAACTTTTAAGGTTAAAATTATGACGACCCCTACTAAAACACAGATGACCCCTTGTGATCTTGCATCAACCCTTTTTAAATGCCACCAGATGCTTTTAAAACGCCACCAGACTCTTTATAACATTACACGTTGTCATGTGTTTTAAACGCCAGGCGGTGCCAGAGGACACGCTTTCTCCTTGTAAAACGCCTTCAGAATGCAGTTGAAAGTGTCGCTGAGGACCAGACTTTTTTGGTCTGGAAGGGGACCAAAAATGCACTGTGGGGACGAAATCCAACTCTGTGCTGGATGGGTTGCGAACCCCCCCCCCCGCTCCCAGAGGGAAATGAAGTTACCCCTGAGCTGATTCTGGATGGACTGGAAAATTCTTCCATGACCTCTTCTCACAAAGATAATCGAGCAAGCTCCTGGGATGATGGACCTCTGACCTTGGACGCAACAAGAGGGAAGGGTGGATGGGCTGTTTCTAGAGAGTAGAGTCTACAGGTATTCGGGTGCCGCAGAAGACTAGCTATATGCAAAAATATGGCTTTTAAAGGAGAAATGCACGTACTGTAGATGGTTGCGTATTGGCAGTGGCAAAGGGGGGATCGAACAACGTAATAGGGTCAAGATTGACGCATAGTGGGTGGAGAAAGCTGTATAGGTTTATACCTGTAGAGTGTGTGAGGAGATATGGGGTGGAGCAAGGAACCTTAGGAGACATGTGTAAGGAGTGGTGATGTGTGTACGCCTTTCTCACGATATTACATTATTACAATTTTATTTTTAGTTCCTCAAAAAGACCATTTTAATTAAATTTGCATCAATCTGATACTACTTACTATCATCTATACTGGGAATTCCAATCATGAAGATTTCTATCATGTTTAAGGTGGGTAAACTCTTATCTCCTAAACAAACAGGTGGGTAGGTTGAGTTCAGGTGGGTTTACCCTACATCCCTGGTTACATGTAGAAATCTGTTACTCTCCAACCCTGGTGATGTGATTGACTCTTAGAGAGTAGGTGGTGGTTCCATCTGTGTGAACATAAGAATAATTTCAAACTGGCTCCTTCAGTCACTTCTCTTGTGCTAGTAGCATATTTCTCATCTTCTTTGGACCACAGCTGTGGAACTGACAAGATGTAGTCACTTTTCACAAGACCTCCACTCTCAATGCAAATGAACTAGGAAAAAAAAAAAAAACTCATACAAGCCAGAACAGGTGAGAAAAAACCCAACAAAAAAAGCCTGCACACTGGAGTGAATCTACCATGTAGTAAGAATGTTTAATTGGTATTCTATTGAATTTGTCAAAGTTATTCTTAAGTGGTAGCCAGTTTCGGAGAGGCAGAGAATTGTGGTATGCAGTTGCCCTTTCAAGGTGTCCCGCCACTGCAGAAGCCATTTGCATGTGTCCATAACACCCACATGCACACCATTTCACATCAATTTGGTTGGACTGATTGACTGTTGATGGATGACTCGTGGAGTGCAGGAGATGTAGGGACAGTCGGGGATTGGTGTTTTTGCTCTTTGTTTTTGAATTGTAACCTAATCTTACATCATGATAACTTGCCTATGGCAGCTTTATTGCTCGCTTGAGGTTTATAATCATGCAATGTTTCAGCCAAATTTAGTTCATACCTTATCTCATACCTAGTGAAGACAGTGTTTAGTTGAACAGCATACACCTGTAATATAGGCCATAAGGGAGCAGCTTTTATTTTTGGTTATCACTTTGTTCAGTCAAAATATATAATTATTGTGTCTCTGAACGTATTGTGTGTTGTAATAATTCCCACAGAGGTTGAGGTGAAATAAAATAACTGCTGTGATGTGGAGTTGTTGGACTTTTACCCTGACTACAGTTACCATAGTTACCAACACCAACCACATCCATTAGGGCTGAACAATATGCTGATATTTATCATTTATCATCTATTTGTGTTATTATATAGTGACTTTTTTTTAATATTGTGAATCATGATACATCTTTTTGTTGTCTAGATTCATGATGAAAAGGAAATATTAGGCTAAGTTAGGTTTCTCAAAATGATTTCCCAAATTAGCCTCCATAATCTTATCTCATAAACCCATCATCATCCTTTCATGCTGTCAGTTGATAATGTGAAGGTCAAACTCATGAATAAGTACCTCAGACGAAGAACCATACATCTCCGTTTTACGTTTACAGAGGAAAAAACATTTTTAAACTTTATTATCCAAAGATGTACATTCATAGTAGAGGTTGAGTACTTTCTTATGACATATCACATTCACACCCCAAGTGATTTGGATTGACTTACAACTGCAAATACATGGGCTTTCCAAAACATTTTTGGAAAGTGGAGTTATACGGTTCTTCGGTGCAAGGGTTAAATTATTGAAAATGTCCTTCTGAATATTGTAATATAATTTTTTCCCCCCATATCGCCCATCCCTGATATCTATTTTTATTGATTCCAACAGGAGGGACTGCTGATTCAGAAATAACCTGAACTGACATAACTGAAACTGTCTTGGAAGGAAGATGTTTTCCATCTGAGAATTTCTGCCTAAGAACACTATTCTTGAAATATAGGTATTTTAACGCACATATCTAATGTCTGAGGGAGAGCTTCATAGCAGCTTAGACACAGATGGGTCGGCAACCTTTCTGGATCAGCCTGGGAGATTCTCAGAATCAGCATTGGTCAAATATGCTGCAAAAAAAAAAAAAAATCAATAATTGAAGCCACTTTATTTTTGGCAGGTTCATGTTCTGTGTGAAAGGGGCAAGCTGCAGCATTTTGGGACCAATACATCACTATCTGACATAATGACAATGCAGGTGTTAAGTCACCTCTTCTCATACTACTCAGTAGCACTAATTTATCTAACCACTTATTCATATATATACTCTAGTTAATCACCTGTATATTGTACATTGTATATAGCTACTGCACTTTACTGTAACATTTGCACTCTGGTTGGATGCCAAACTTCTTTTAATTGTACTGTACTCGTGCTGTATAATGGCAATAAATTTGAACGTAATTTAAATCTATTCTAAACTGATATCAGCCTTTTATTAATACAGTATATATATCAACCAGTATTATTAGCTGATATCAACCTTTTATTAATACAGTAATCCTGATCAGCAAAAGTGCCACCAAAATAGTACCATTGAAACCTAGCTTTCTGGAGAATTTCTTTCTGATTGATTACAACTCTGATTTTGTTCCAACTTTTGACTTGTTGAAAATGTTAAAATCGTGTTTCATCTGTCATCCCGCAACGTTAGATCTTATCATGAACTTTTACAGCTTTCTATGTGAAGCCACAGACAAAGACACACACAGAGAAAGATGAGATGGACAGAATGAGTGTAAAGGTAAAAAACACAGCTGAGGTCAGATCACTCTCAGATCAGTTCACTTTCACATCAGATCACTCTCAGATCACTCTCAGATCAGATCACTCTCAGATCAGATCACTCTCAGATCACTCTCAGATCAGCTCGCTCTCAGATAAGTTCACTCTCAGATCAGTTCACTCTCAGATCAGTTCACTCTCAGATCAGTTCACTCTCAGATCAGATCACTCTCAGATCAGATCACTCTCACGTCAGTCAGGACAGGGGGATTTTTTTCAGAATACAAAGATTGAAAATGTTTTGGGCTGAGAAA